>JARJDR010000047.1:0-18988 GCA_030264135.1 Myllaena sp. GC000078
GTTTAAAATTTCTGCGATTAATTAAGCGGACTTTGTGCATAGTTATTAACTAGCGCAGACAATTGGAAGGCCCGCCTCTGCAGTGGACCGACCGACCGCAGCAGTCGTCGACATGTTGTAAATCATTACATTGATGCAACGCAGAGGCCAAGGTTGCAAACCATTATATATCGGATGTACACACTTACATAATAGCAGCGTCCAGCCCAAACCCCTCTTGCATTGTCCTTCTGTTCTCATCGCCAACCCCATACCCTTTCGCTTCTGTGCGGGGGGCGAAGGACAGTCACTGGCAGACATCCAGGGCGGTTTAATGAATTTTGTTTAGCGCAATCCGTTGTGCCAGACGCCGGAGGAGCGCAATTGCATAAAAGGGGCAAAAAAGTTTGACCAACAGTACTCACGCACAAAGATGTTCGACATCAGTGTCGCCGGCAGGCAGAAGACGATGACGAGTATGTCGGCGACGGCCAGGTTAACGATGAAGAAGTTTGTGACGGTGCGCATTCGCGGCGAGCGAAACACGACGGCGATGACAAAGCAGTTGCCGACGAGGCCGACGGCAAACACGAGGAAGTAGGCGACACAGTAGACGACCGTCATCGCCATCGAGTGGCGATAGAACATCTCCGTGGTGGCCGCCAGCAGGTCGGCATCGCTGGTGGCGGTGATGTTGGCGAAGCCCATCGCGATGTTTGTCGCGTTCAACAGCGTTACTTCGTAGATGTTGCCGGCTGGATGATGGGCGACGTTCATCACCTCGATGAGCTGGCCGAGATACTCTACCGACAGCATACGGTTGACGATCTCTACGTCGGTGAAGTTTGCCTCGGCGTCGTCGTCGCCGGCGCGATGCGCCACCAGCGTTGACGGTTGTACGTCGCGAAAGCCGTAGAGCGCGTTGCGCGTCGCCGGCAGCCCGTAGCCGGACGGCGGCACCACGTCGATGACCTCGTGAAATTCCACGGCCATTATATGAATATCAACCGATGCGGAAGAGAATCGTGCTTGACCGCGCGGGGATAACACCAAGCGACGCTGGAGCTCCCATCGTCAAAGTTTGTCGCGCGCGAAGTTGGCGGAAAGTTTTGCGAACGCAACCGGCGCGGACGAGCGTGCGGCGCGTTGTGAGCGCGCGTCGCGACGCCAACGCCGACGCCGCCACCGAACGCCGCCGCTATTTCTGCTGCGCGCACCCAACCAATCAGCGCCCCATAAACCTTTTTTTGTCGTATGTTGTTTCGCTTTAATTGCATTTTTATTCCGATCGGATTGCATGTGTAACATAATCGAATTCGTTATGATGGTTTATTATCGCTGTTGGCTGCGGGAGTTTCCCGCAGATGAAAAATACGTCGATTGCAAAAGTTTTTTGGCATTGAAAACTTTGCCGGTTATATCACAGTAAGCAGTGATATCATCAATGAATCCACCGGTGTTTGTGCGCACGCCAAACGGATACAAGACTTGAAATTAAATTGAATTTAAGAAGGATTTATGTTGGGAGTAATAACGTCACGCCCATCCATCGCGTCTCTTTCCGTGCGCGACAAACGAGACGCTGGAAGGACGATAAAATGGATTTACAACTCGCAATCGCTTCGGCAGACGGCGCCCGCGATGCGATCGTATTGATAATTAATTACATCACACGCATCCGATTCGGATGGATTTATGCGCATAGATTTGATAAAATTCCGCACTTCGTTATGTTTTGCATGTCGGCCCATAATGCCTGGTTAGGTGAATGTCAGTCCGGCAAAGTGAGCCAACTCTACATTCATTACAGGGATCAAAGCGGCGGCGAGTAGGTAATATAATTTCGCTTGAAAAGAGTAAACATGATGCTGCAGCATCCAGAAATAGTCTTAAATATTATGACATACACGCTGGGGCCAAAACATGCTCCATATTCCGCAAATTTTTATATTAAAACGTAGTTTGTATTTACTTAAATATTATTGCACGCACAAATGACACACGACGTATACAATAAATAAACGCGATTGTGATTTTAAATACAATGGTATAAAAATTATGCTAAAGGTACATACATATTGTACAAAATCGATGCCTAGTTGCTAGAAAATTTGTATCAAAAATAAAACGTTAGTTTTCAGTGGTAACTTTGCGGAAGAGGTGTCCGATGCACTTAAGTCACTTTAGGGACAAGCCATGATGAGTCTTTCACTCGACTTGCGAAACGCTGGATTGCGATTGAGGGCATGCACATGCTGATGCGCGTGCATACGATGATTGCGATGTTGATGATTTGTCGCTGATTGCGGTGGCGACGCCGTGCTGAGGATCATCTCGTCGGATAGCGATCGCCGGCGATTGTAGTAGTTGCGTATCTCGTGCGATGATTCGTAACGCATCGATTCGCGATACTTGCGCGGCGTGATGGATTGCAATGAATCCTCATAACCACTACACATTATTTTTAAATAAATTTCAGATGGATGCCAATCATACTACACTAGCTCATACTTGCTGCTCTCAGCCGACGAATGACTCGTTGACAGTCCGCACGCGCATTGCATTCCGCCGCCGGTGGCGTCCGCGATGCCGGAATCCTTACCGCTCGAATGCAACGACGCAATGGAGGTTTCGAGCGCGCCCAGCGAGCGCGAGCGCTCCTTGCTGAACGCCAGCCCACCACCCACGCCGGCGCCGCGGGGGCAGCTAACGTCGTGATGGTGGTGCGACTGCCGCTGTTGGTGGTGGCGATGGAAAGTGGGTTCGCCGCCCACGCCGCCGCCTCCAACACCAGCCACCTTCTCCGAATATGTGCTCGGAAACAGTCCACTGCCGCCGCCAAGGGTAGCTATCGGTAAACCGAGTTGATGGCCGTGTGAGAAACTCTTCTGCAGCAGGCTACGAACGACGGGCATGCACACAAGTTTACTACCGGTGTTAATGAATACGTGATCTATTGGTGGATGCGAGAGCGTGGGTTAAATATGAAAAAGAAGGCTTACCGATTGCGCTTGCGGCGAATGCATACAACGCACACGGCGGTGGCAAGTGCGCCGATGAACACCACGCAGCCGAGTACGACGACGCCCACCTCGAGCGTCGACAGCATGGCGCGCTGATTGCGGAAGCGGATGCGCTCGATGGCGCCGCTCGCCAACGCCAGCACGCGATGCCCCCCAAGCTGGCGCTCGATCTCCGGCTGCTTGCTCAGTATTGCTCTGTAAACGAATAAAGAAGCTCATAAAATGTTGCGAATTTACGCGGAAACTTTGCTCATTCGTACTCTTGCAGTTCGATCATGTCGACGACCGTGTTCAGCTTCGGGTCGACTGCATACAAATACATATCCGTTCTGCAAGTTGAAAGAAAGTTGTGGCTAGATATCGACGCCGTTATTCAATCGTTATATAGTACTTACGCTGAATTGTCCACCTGATTCCGATCAAAATGCGGCTCCAGTTTGCGAACTCTTACATCAAACCCTGTTGCGTTGAATAGTGCTCTAAAACATTCACCACATCAAATAAATTGAGATATCAGTAATAATATCTTACAAGGTGATGTTGTCCATGTTTCTCTCCACATCTGTGGGCTTCGAACCCATCACCATAACTAGTTGCTTCTCCTCGTCTAGAATGTAGACCTAACGAACAAGCTTACAATTAGTAGAAGTTGCTTTACGGATGATTAAAACAGATAATTACAAAAACATTGGCGATTGAGGAAGCCCCATCATCGGCACCGCGACGGTCTGTGGCCTTCACATCGAACCCAAACACTTTGCCGGCATCGCGCGTAAAACTCGCAATAGCGCGCACTTGCCCCGTGATGGGATCGATAGCAAACCGCCGTGAATCGTCATCGGGTCTACCCAAAATCTGATAGCGCACCTCGCCGTTCAGACCAAGATCCGGATCCAATGCCTACGCATAAGACATAATAACAGCTTCAAAAACCCAGAAAAGGTTAGTCCGAATATGTCAAACTACCTGTAATTGTATAATGTGATAACCAAAGTTTGCTGTGGTGGGAATTGCAGCCACCATAGGTCTGCCGCTAATTATAAACTTGGGCACGTTGTCATTGATATCAGTCACTCTAACTATGACCTTAACTTCATTCAATCCTATCGGAGTATTAGAAAAAAATTACCATCCCTGTTAAGGAAGCATAGGAAAATACATACCCAATTCTCCCAATCGTTCATTTGTCACCGGATATACCATCACAGTCATATCCCGTCCAACTTTATACTGATCCAACCGGATCTTCAGCTCGTACAAAGCCCCGACTTCACGATCTGGCGACTCGATAATATACAGCGTACCGTTGCGTGCATCTATCTTGAACATCCTCCGCACGTCACTATCCTTCTCACCGACAATACTATACCGTAGCTTGTGTTGTTTGTATGCTTCAGTGACGTTGAGCGTTAAGATTTTCAACGGCACAGGTACGTTTTCTTCGACCTCTACTTCGTAGTACCGATGCGCGAACACGGGCTGCTCGATGACCTTCACATCCTCGGCCACATCGATCACGTTGACCATCAGCAGCGCGGTGGCGCTCAAACTCGGCGAGCCCAAGTCGGACGCGACTATGGTCACATTATGCGCTTTTTGACGTTCATAATCCAATTTCCCAACAGTGGTCACCACACCCTCTTTGGAATCAATGGCAAACAGATTCTCCCGGTTCTTCTTGTATGGTATGTCGAAGAGCAGCAGGCCGTTACCGTTACCCATGAAGTCCGAGTCGTTGGCGTAGACCCTCGTGATGGGCGTGCCAATCGGGGAGTTTTCCGAAATAGTTGCATAGTACACCGGCACCTTGCCAGTGGCCCTCTGTTGATGGTTCGCGTATTTCGTGTCCGGCGGCCGCAGCGCAACCACATCGTCATACCCGTAGAACGTGGGCGGGTTATCATTGATATCGATCACATTCACGTCCACGTTCACGGCGCTGGTGAAGGATTTGCCAAATTTGGGGTTGTCAGTCGCCGTGATAGTAAACGTGTACTTATCGCGTGCCTCGCGGTCGAGTTCACCGTCAACGCTCAACACGCCACTGAATTCCGAGATCTTAAATGGTAGCACTTCCCCGGGTGTAATCGGTTTGATTTTGTATGAGACGTTTGCATTTTGTCCGAAATCGGCGTCAGTTGCTTCGATTTTGCCCAAAATAGCTCGCGAATAAACCGCCTCTTCGGCGTCGAAATTATACCAGGATTTACGGAAGACAGGAGGATGATCGTTAACGTCCTCGATAAAGATGCGCACCTTGATGAAATCTCTCAGACCACCACGATCTGTTGCCGTAAGATTGATGCGGAACTCAGATTCGGACGGCAAGGTGCGTGCTACAATGATCTCCCCGGTGGCTGAGTTCACCGTAAAGTATTGCGTCACATGGAATGGATCATTATTCTGTGCGTTTGGAATGAAAGTCTCCGAGAGCATCTCATACTTAATCAACGCGTTCTCTCCGGCGTCTTTATCAACGGCCAACAGTCGTAGGACAGGTGTGCCCACGGGGAGATCTTCAGGTATCAAAATAATGGGCGCAATTTTAGTCCTATTCTTAAGACGCGATTTAGTATTGCTTCCAGCGAGTGAAAATACGCCATGAGCGGAATCCTCCTGCTGAGCAAGTCGATTGCCACTCTCGTCGTACTCGCGCACCTTGATATGCCGATCGGGTACGACAATCAATTGATGGAAGACCGGCGCATTGTCGTTCTCGTCGTCCACGCGCACGATCAACACGGATTCGTTCCGTAGACCGCCTTTGTCTTTTGCTACCAGTTTTAAATGGTACACGGCGGTGTCTTCACGATCAAGCGTCACGTGGGCGGCGTGGAAATAGATCTTTCCATTGAAGCGATCCAATCGGAATTTCTCGCTGCCGTCGCCGATCAGCGAAAGAGCAAATTGTCCATTCGAACCCACATCGGCGTCATGCACCTGAATGGCATAGTTGAGGGCCACCTCCGTGCCGGAAGCCACATTCTCCTTGATATGGCCTTCATATAAATCCCGTTCGAATTGCGGTGCGTTATCGTTCTCATCCTCGACGATAATCATTGCCTGATAGATGCCAGCTCCCTTGGTGCTGCCGCGCTTCGGTTCTGCAATGATGGTCAGGCGGTATGTATCCCTCTGCTCGCGATCCAACGCCTCCTGAGTGTATAGGCTGCCATTCTGATAGATTGCTATATGATCGGTGACATCTTTTTGATTGGCTATAAAGAAACGTAGGTCACGTGTAAGGCTCGTGTTGGGCATCAGACGCCCGATGAAGGTGTGGGCATGGTTTTCCTTTACATGGAACTCTACCGGTGTAGACGAACCCCTAAACACAATTAACATTAAGGAAACTTTCAAATGAGTGTCAAGACGAGTATTACTTTGCAAAGAGGTTTTTGTCCTTCGGATCTACCACATGAATAGTGACATTGGTGACGATGGACAATTCCTTGTCATTCGTCACGACGCCTTCAAAGTCGTAGA
Source organism: Myllaena sp. GC000078 (assembly GCA_030264135.1). Classification (NCBI taxonomy): domain Eukaryota; kingdom Metazoa; phylum Arthropoda; class Insecta; order Coleoptera; family Staphylinidae; genus Myllaena; species Myllaena sp. GC000078. Next base: position 6,489 of record JARJDR010000047.1, read on the forward strand.
GTATGCGTTCGTATTTCTTGAGGTCCTCAATGACGGTAATGGTGCCCGAACGCTCCTCGACGGCAAACGGCACGCCGTCATGGTAGCCATGTAAGAGATCATACATGATGGCGCTGCGATCCACATTCGCTACGCGGATCTGCCCTACGCTTGTGCCAATGTCCACATTTCCACCCACCCAAAACTCGTACGGCGCACCGATGAAATTCGGCGCATCCTTCCCGGTGCGATTGTTGACCACATCAATAGTGACCACCGCCAGTGCAGTGCGTCGTTCACTCGGATTCAGCGGTTGATCGGTAGCCTCAACAAAGAGCAAATGTCTGCCTTCGGTGATGCCTTTGGGCGTTGCCACCGACAACGAACCCGATTTGGCATCGATGCGAAACGGATAGCTGGCATTCGCCGATTTTTGAATATGATAGTGCACTTGTCCATTGCGCCCTAGATCCGGATCGATCGCGTGCACCTTGCCGATATGCTCGTTGGGCCGTACATCGGCGCTGATCACAAAGTCGTAGATATTGTTGGGTATAAACGTGGGATTGTTATCGTTCGCGTCGAGCAGCGTCACTTCAACGTTCACGTACGAAGCGCTATCGCGATCGGCCACCACCGAGCGCGTTTTCTCGATGGCAAACACGCGCATGGTCAATGTGGTGCGCTTCTCGCGATCGAGTATGGATTGGTCTCTTACCTACATGCAAAAATAGAACGAAGACAATTGAGATAATGAAGACTATCGCATGATCAAGTGACATACAGCCAACCAGCCAGTCTTGCCATCCAGCACAAATGCGCGACTCTTGTCCTCCAACTGAAACGCAAACTCGGCGTTATCGCCCTGATCGTGATCGTGCGCGACGATCTGCAACACGGAGAAGCCATTCGGCAGGTTCTCCACGATGCTGATGTTGTAGACGTCCGCTTCGAACTCGGGCAGATTGTCGTTGACGTCCATGACCTCCACTTCAACGCGCGCCACGCCCGTCTTCAGCGGGTTATCCAGCTGGGTTGCCTGGATCTGCAACACGAATGTATTGCCCGGCAGCGACTTCTCCGACTCGAGGTCGATCTCGCGCTCCAGGTACATCGTGCCGTTGGCGTGGTCCAGCTGAAATAAGCGGCGCTCATTGCCGGCGATGATGTCGTAACGAATCGCGCTGTCGATCGCCACGTCTTGGTCGTAGGCAAATATCTTCGGCTCAAACTGCAGGGCATGATGTAGTTTTTCTCCCTAAATATCCCACAAATAAAACTTAAAAACCGAAAAGGAATGGCATGGCATGATACTAACAGTAATCGGATAGTTTTCCGTAACGCGCGTGCGATACACGCCCTTGGTGAATTTCGGACTGAGATCATCGTTGTCCAGCACGGCGATTTTGATCGTTGTCGCCGTACTGCGCGGCGGAAGTCCGCGATCCTACACGTGCGCATATTTAATAACAACAATCAGTTTCGATTTCTAGCAGTGCAGCGAGCATGCATGCTGCATTTTGTTTTTTTTTTCCCTCGCACAAATCGATTACGCTTTCTAACTTTGCGCGGCGGCGCATTGGTGTATATACGCACCGAAGCGGTGACGGTGAGCAGAAATTCGCGATCGCCGTTGTCATAGTCGAGGGGTTTGCGCAGCACGACGAACGCCTGATGGCTGCTGTCCAGCGCAAACCGGCCGCGTTCATTGCCGGCGGTGATGGCGTACTGCACATCCGAATTCGGCGTGTTTGGTTTGTCGCGATCCGCAGCCCGCACGCCGCGGAAAATTGTCAGACCTAAATAATGCGCCCACGCAACGCTTATCAATGTCTACTTTACGCATAATTACACAATTATGGCCTACCGACAGGTGTGAGCTCGTCAACGGTAATATGATACGGAGCGTTTTCAAACATCGGCGCGTGGTCGTTGACGTCTTCCACGTAGACGGTGATCGACAAAGAGGATGATATCTAAAGGAAGCATATTATATTGCAGCTAAAACCGTAAAAGCGGAAAAGAACATATGCTGCACTTTACGCTTCGCGGGCGATTAATTGATCGACTGTAAAATGCACACCGCGTAACAGTTGCTTTATGAATCTGTGCTATAGCCTAACTGTTGAATTTCTTATTGCCTTGGCTGTATGGTATTTGTAAAATTAAATGAGATATGAAGAGTTCCGTAATGAGTGTTATTCGGAATAATTGCCAACGCTAATTATTGTTTACTTTCGAATATTTGATGTAATCCGCTACAACTGTAATTAATCAATCATTACCTGTCAGTGTATCGAGTTAAAGAAAGTAAACGTGGTCTATATACAGTATAATGACTAATTTCACACGGTGTCCAACAGTCGTGGGATGAAATCCTTAATTAATCGAAATCAAATCCGGATACAACCCCGAAAAACAAAAAGGAAGGATACGATAAGAGTAACGCACCACATCCTCGCCGTCGTCGTACTCGCAGGCGAGCTTAAACTTAAGCACATTCTGCGGATGGTCGGTGTCGACGAGCTCCTCGAGCGTGCGGGCCAGCCGCAGCGAGACCGTCGTTTGATTAAGCTCCCTGTACGCGAAATAGCCGACGTCGTCCGCCTGCGGACAAGCAAAACGAACATATCGCTCTTACCCAAATGCGCCCCAATCTTTCTCTTTTCCCCGCTGCGTGTCAGAGACAATGTCATCGGCATCGTTGCGTGTTAAGTGTGCCGAAGGGTAATAAATGGTAACTACTTCCACGCTAACCCCCATGCAGAGCGGCAGGGCGCCAATAAGAAATAAAAATAAATTTCCCTCTTCGCACCCTGGCGTTCGTTCTGCTCGCATAATAAAGAAGTAACGGAAGATGGGAGTGCGCGATAAGAAGTGTTACATCCTTGAGAGGGCTCATAAATCCGCAAGGTTAGCAGTGAGACATATAGACAGGGAGAGCAGCAGAAAAATGAGGGATTTGTCGACAGAAATCACGTAATTGCATCGCATTGCAACGCACCTTGTCCACCGGCTTGAGGCTCAGATTTTTACGCGGATGCACTTCAACTTTGAGCACCTCGTCGCCGACGCGCAGGTTCTCGGGCACGCGCACGAAGCGCAGATACTCGCCGGGAGGGTAGAATTGACATGCTAAAACAATAGATAAACATAAATGCATTAAAAATTTAAAACTATTGCAACATTTTATTGCTAGAGTAATTTTATGAAATATTATTGAATACATCCTGCGCGCTATGCAATATGTGGTAATCATACAGACACGAAAAACAATGATAATTAATAAAAATGTTCATTTCATCACAAGCACAGATCACAAGTCATTTTTTCGCTACCCTGACAGGACGAACAAAGCGAGAACAATCGGCGAGACACGACTATTATTTAATGACTCATTTAAGAAACGTTTAAGACATTAGCGCAATGTTGTATTTGGAATTGTACATTTTTCATTTACACGCCGTGTTGAAGAAGAACACGAAGAACAAGAGCGGTTAAGAATGCGTCAGAAATTGAAAGTTTTTCTCGAGAGGTTAATTTTTAAGTTTGGGAAAACGGAAAACAATCGAATTTCTCTTTCGCAATCGCGATGTTTTGAATTCGACGTTTACATATAAATTTTATTTTTAATTTGTATTTTTCTGCATTGAACAATGTGAAATGTAATTCAAATTACGGGTAAATTGTGGTTTGAAATTTATTACTTACTTATCTAGACAATAACCAAAATCTGATTAGGATTTGCCGCAAAAATTTTATCGTAGACTTTCTTTCATAAATTAATAAGTTTCTATTTAATTTCACGGGCATCATGAATCACGAAACTACCCATTTGTGCAAATTAGAAACGAATTAAAAATAATATTGAAAATTGAGTCAAGAACTTATTTAATTGTTAAATTCGCTCATCGATTAGAAACAATTACACGTAATCTGTGCGTGTTTAGATACTTTCTTCATATCTGCAGGCATTTATCAACAATTTCTCACAATTAATTTCATAGAAGATTTTCATTTCGACCTTGAACCAATAAATCAGAAAACCGAATCGCTTCAAGGACATGACGATTAAGTCTATGGTACTTAAGTGAAATACTCGGTTTACATTAATTCAGCAAACGACAAGGAGATGTTTCGAAAATATGCGCGCATTGAAGAGATCTTGTCCCGATGAGTCGGCGCGCCGCACAACGAAGCATTACTGATGAGACTTAAAGCGTCTTCTCTTCATCATCGCAACGAAACGTTGAAGACGACCTATTTACTTACCGACATAAATATTTATTATTGTCTTCTTTGTCGACGCGTTACTATTGTCATTCTTGCACTCAACATTTTATTACAATAATCGCTCTGGGGAGTCTTACTCTTCATGATTACTGTTTTATACAAAATAATAGCCTGTAGGCGGCGGATATTTAACCACTGATTTGCGTAATTATAGAGTTGGGTTGAGAAATTCATTTCGATTTCCTTGAAATGTAGGTGCTCGCAGCACAACGTATTTAATATGGATGCGTCTAATTAGATTCGCACTTCGTTACGCGCACTGAAATCTGTAATTAGTTTCGAAGAAATTAGAGTTTGAAGCGGCGCAAGATTTATTCGCGCTAATCATAGATTTTCACTTTTCGATTTAATCTGTATGATTTTGTCTAATTTATGCTAAACGACTTTTCAAAAATTTCCTTTGACAAAATTTCATTCGGACACCATCTGGCCAGTCCAGCAACATTCACAATCGATGCCTTTGAGAATCAATTCATCATTGATACGCATCGAGAAATATCGAAACGCATTTTGTTTCTCATCGTTCATCATCTCCACGACGAAGACATTTACGCAGCTGTCGTCCCATGGAGAGGACGCTCTATTTCCTTTACGTCGCTACCGATAATTAATAATAATTACTGTGATTTGGCAAAGATTTTCTCATCATAACTTTGCGGAGAACATATAATTTCAATCAGTATACTGACAATCAATTAACTTTAGGGATTGCTGCATTTCCTGTGAGCTGTCAGGATTAAAACTGGAGGAGAAATGTGATGGAAATGTCCACTGCAGTTCCGTATCTTAATAATAGTATGCGACCGCATTGAATTAAGGCAATTTGCATATCTGCAATTGCTTTATCATGACGATTAGCATCAATATAGGATAAAACAAATCGAATCTGCACACATTTACATAATAGAGAGTGTAAAATGTATTCGCAAGTTGATACCACGGCTCATCTCGTAGTGATCTCGTTCCCCATCAGTGCGTGCGCACTGGAAAATGCTCACTGATCCACTTTGCATTTATTTCTATGTTTTTTCATTCCATATATGCTTCTACCGCTTCCACTTTACTCTCACAAAGTTCTTATGAAGCACATATTTAACATATTTATACTAAACATTAACTGTACAACAACAAAAAATTTGGTAATCATAGACAGATGACGACATATCAAAATATACCTAACATGAGTGTGTAATAATACTTATCATACATATCAGCATTAACGCAGCGTTTAAACGCTTGTAATAACGGCGCATCATTATTTTTATGTCAGCACACAACATAAGTATCGTCAGTAGTTACAACTAATATGCATTCCGGACGTATGGCGCGATTGCTAAAAATTTCGTGACTACCGCCGTCCGTGCCGGCAGACAGTAGACATGTCTACCGTAAATTTCGTCCTTTTCAGTCGAGAAGAGAAGAAAAAACGCGTTGAAACGCGCAACGTGCGATTAGATCTCGCCGCATGCGCGTAATGACACGCATTTTAATGCCGTCTATTCTCGTCTCATTCGCATATTTCGCCGGCCGTGTGTCTCATTTCATTTTCTTCATTTCTCAGCCAATTGCCGCATGTCGGAGTCGTTTGCAATGTGCGAAAACGTCGCCGAGTGAACGGTTTCGCAACGCCCATCATGTTTTCCGCACCGCGCATAACAAACAACAATGAAAACGTGCGAAAACGTGACGTTGAAAAATTTTACCCAAAACAAACACTACAATCGTTGTTAGACGATGTTGTTGTTCTTGCGCTGATTTAAGTAAGACACATGTAAATAAAAAGTGAGTAAATGACTTAACTTGAGTAACACCCAATCCCAATGCATTGATTGTTTATGCGAGTACTCGCAACTTGTACCTAAACGGGCCGGTCGGTGTAAGTAATGCGATCGCGTGCAGGCGCAATAAATCGATTGTGCAACGGATTGTTAATGTGCTAAAGTGCAGCATTAGTACTTGTTCGTGTTTCCGGTCGTCTTCGAAATTTACTCGAGCATAAAAATCGTAACGCAGCAAATGTAAAGTTTTTATTCAAACCCGGCATGAAGTTATCGAAAGTAATTTCCTTAAACACTTAATGTGAGTGGTGGAAACATATGCGCGAAGACGTTTATGTTTTAATGAGCAAAGCGATAATAATGAGTGCAAAAATTAGCGGTGGCAAAACGATAGATAAATAGATGTAGATATGGAGATGGAGAAAGCAAGGCGCGCGCGTGCGCAAACGTTAAATGAACCACATAATACGTGCGGCGCAATTAAATCGTTTTCCATTTAGCGTCGCCAATGAGCCATTTGCTACAACGCCGTTTCCTCCATACGCATGTGCACATGCATTTCGTCTTTGTTGTATAAAATAGTTGCAATAGAGATATCACTTTAACACACCTGCATAATTTGAGCATAATCATTTAAATAATAATTTGAGTGTCGAGCAACAAGTGCAAAAGCAGTAAGATGTCTCTTTGGAATGTGTGCCAAATTAGACGACATTCAAGATTTCTAAAAGTAAGAATGGCTTAACTGGTTTCGACGACAAGTCCAAATGGCAACGAAGTAGAATGAAAAAATCTTTTAAAATCTGAACGTCGCATCGCAGCGCTAGTTATCGACATTTCACCCCAATTACCAGCGGAAAATGTTGCATTTAAATATCAAATAATTTCGAATCGTTACATAAATTCAGTGGAAAGGTAAATCGGATCAAAATCAACCTGCAGTATTTTAGTAAGAAGGCAATTCACGCACTTCCTTATTAGTCATTTCTGCGTAACGAAATATCGCTGTATGCAATCAGCTTGAGTAACATGCGCACTTCCCATATGCATCGAGAAAAGGTTCCCATGAAACGTCCAATTGGCTCACATACGAGCCTATCGAAAAAGTCGATGTATAGTTAATCGAATAATGGCACTTAATCTTGTCTTCAGTTCCCCTTGCTTTTTCGTCAATGAATAATAATATAGCGAAGAATAGAGAAATCAAATGCAATCATATTGTAGAAGTTTTCTCCGGCCTGCAGGAAGGAAACGCGTTTTTTGCCATTTCACTTTTCCGTCCGCACAATATTATTATTGCTCCGGTGCGCCGTCTCGTTCCATAACTCCAGACGTTTTATAATGACATGCTGGTTGATTAAAGTATCAAATTTCTTTTCATAAATGCATGTCAATTTGTGCAGCGCATAAACATGCAAATTGCAAATGCCAGGTTTCGCGTAATCGCAGTTATTTGATGGCTTCAGAAAGTTTTCATGCATTTAGGCGGCAAAATAGAAAAATGTTTAGTTTAAAGACATTCCTCGTTAATTGTGCGCGAATAAATTCATTCGGATCCTATAACGCGTCGGCCGAGGTAAATATATTTGTTACGAATATTATCATTAACGTTTAAACTTGGTTAATGATCACAAAAACGATCCGTATCGAGGCATCGCCAACTTGCATCATTCACGGAGATACGGATTCGCTTTTTACGACTCGATAGCGCTCCGACGCGACGCGACCGGTCCACTTTATCTCTTCGGGAGAGTGAGAGGATGTTGCGAAACACGCTTTTCGCAACGCAGTCCGAGCGGCGAGCGTGCACATCGAAATCGCCGAATCTATAATTAATCTTGATCCGTATGTATATGGACAATAAATGTCTTTCTCAAGCCATTCCGAACTGCCTCTAACTCGAGCAGTGTCGGGCTGCGCGATGAATATTCATAAATTTTCACTTTTTCCGAAATTTCGAACCGCAAAAATGCAAAACGAGGAAGAAAGTGAATCGGCGCTAAAACAATATTCATGCCGGCGTAATTATATCTTTTTTCATGCTTCGCAACGTCGGCGCGAGTATTTATTCCTCTCATTTGGCGCGCGCGCGCAAACATAAGTTCATTAGCGACACGAATGGAGATCAGCGGCGAGGTGGGCGTCGGAAAGAAATGAGAAATATCTCTTACAATTTCACCGCCGCATCGCATCAACGCGACGCATTGTCTCGCGCGCATAATTTTCGTCTTTCTTCCCGCATTCAGCGACGAAATGCTCCGTTTTTGTCGGTTCATTGTTCGCGACGCTGTGCAATTCAATTTGCGTTCGACGCGCGCGCACGCTCGTGTGGGTGTTGCAGCATCACCACTATTACCATTTCGTATTTAGTTTTTAGTGTTTTAGCAAGCCGGCATTCATTGCGTTAATCAAAAGTGCGAAAACGCGGCGCGCGGTAGGACGGTGTGTGTTAGTTAGTACATGCGTATGAATGCATAACGCGCTTTTCAAACGGAAACAAAAAGCGGTTATGTTCGCCTGGAGGACGAAAGCGAAATGCGGCGTAATTATACATTGCAACCTGCGCGCTTTGTGCGCACTACTATTCCTTCATATATGTATCATATGCGAGTAAAACTACTAAAAGGAAATGCAATTAATTTATCGTAAAACTTACATTTTTAATGAAATTTTTTCAAGAAGATATTAACAACTATAATATTAGAAAAACTAACATAATTAATGGTAACTCGAGTACCATTGATTTGATGAACAGCAAATTAATCCTAAAATTGGTCAATAAAATTGCAAAATACGTACCCGTCGATGAATGCAGCAGCAGTGGCAGGAGCAGGACGCCAGCGAGGACGACGCACACTTTCGCGTCCATCTCTTCAGCGGGCGAGCATTTGATTTACGACGTGCGCCAGATGGATGATCGACTCCGGCACCATGTCCGGCGGCGGCGTGTACGTGGGCTGTGAAAAGAAATAAAACGAAAATTACGCGATGGAATTTACGAGCGCGCATGCATGCGCATGTACCTTACACGCCAAGGTATGTATGCAATGCGTGCGCGCGCCAAACGATTATTACACTTATTACAGCGCTCGTTTTTCGTCGATCGCACCATTTGTTTCCTAATTGCTCATCGTATCAAACAGAAATTTCATGTCATCGCAATCGGGCTACATGTATTGCAGAAACGTGACGATAACGCACATGTCGTAATAATGTTATTTGCAATCGTTTGTGTGCGTGTACGCATTGCGCAAATTTCCGTTTACCAGTGTGTTTTTCGGTTTTATATTAATGTTCGCTCTCAAGTGCATGACAAATTAGGCATTCATATAGATTGACCTCAATACTTTATTGCTTCTATTTATATTTAAATCGACTAAAACTATATTGATGGTTTAAATTTTATTAGATTTTGAATAAATTCCTAAATCATAAGTGTTTGGTTTATAGTGGCCAAGTTCAAAGCTTGATTGTTGATTCAATTACGTATGCCAGATACACGAATGCAGTGAACGAACGAGCACGCCCTCGCAATTTAGTTTTATTTCGCATTGTTTTTATGCACGCGCCGCGCTTTCTTTTGTTCATGCGCAGCCATACAGACGACGCATTGCTAATTAGTGTCTGCTTTGATGTTTTGCATATTTTTCGTATGTAATTAACCCTTAAAATCAACATCATTTCCACTGCATGGGCAATAAAAGAAAATAACGCAAAATGCGCGTATAATTCATAAGATAAAACGTTCAACTTGGAAGCGATTTCGCATTAATTCGTTTTATCGTCGCGATTGTGATTTGCCGGTTGCAGGAAGGGCATTAATTACGCGAATTTTCCGATCGACTGATTGCGGCGTCTGTGCGGGCGGCAGCGTAGTAATAACATAATATTATGATCGATAGAAAAACGCGTAATTATACAGCGCGTCGTTCGTCGTCGTCGTCGAAGAGAAAGATGCAATAGATAACGGCGCCCCGTGCCTTCTCTCTAGCGCCGCGCTGCGCTGCTGTGTAATTAAACAGAATGGAGAAACTTTGGGAGAGAAAATTGCATTTGATGCATTAGAATAAAGCCGGGCGGCGTCAACACCGATCCATATACGTGCATATAAACACATACTGAGTGTTTTTCTAATGGTTTAGTTGCTGTTGGCTTAGTTAGTCTACGGCGAGGACTCGGTGCATAATGCGACCGATTTTCTTTACACACTGATAGCGGAACACGAATCGAAGGGAAAATGCAATGAATGTGAATTGTTCAAACGCGTGCGCTAGTTTACTTACATCCGATTTTCCACATCGAATGCTAATCATGCATATATCAAATCATAATTTACATCGCACTAGATTTGTTATCGCAGTGGGAAATGGGAAGTAGTTATAGATCATATATCAAACGTTTTCTTCAAGTGAGTGTATTTGAATTCATGAAATATCAAGTCATATAAATGATTTCAATGTATTAAAAATAAGAAATCAAAAATCTAATGGTCATCATCAAAGAGGTAATAATTCTTATTGCGCAAAGGAATTACATTTAAAAATGCATTACGAAATAACATGTGAAATGAGACAAGGCCGAGAATTTTCTTGAATCTCAACAAACAAGAAGAAGTACGAGTAGTAAGTAGTAGAAGAAGAATAGGAACAAATAACGTTATTCGAAATGGTGAGGAATTTATATTCGCAGCCGTTTTGTAAACATTTTGCGATTACGGTAATGGCGATTAGATTACCACTCCGCACATTGTTCGCCTGCGCTCCTTACCTCCTCATTACCGGCCCATCATCACATTGTATTTTCAATGTCGACGATAGTCGAATGATTTATTGATTGCCCCAGCTGAGACCATCTGCCGAGTAAGTAATACATTCTCGCACAATGATTAACCGAACTGGACGTCTTGATTGCGGGCCACAATCGGAAGTACCCGCAATTATCCGATTAATTTGCTTAATAAGCAAATGTTGCGTTTAATTGCCGCGCAAATTACATGTACAGATGATTAATATGCATGTGGCACACAGGTGAGAAAAGCGCATCTCTTGCATCTTCACGCATTCAAAAACACAACAATTAACCGTTTTTTTTTTGTTTGTTTCGACGATTAATTTGAATGCGAGTGCGCGATGTAATCACGTAGCCAACCTTGCAAATGAAGACAATACGTCTATGCTAATCCGCTGAACGCTCAGTCAATTTCTGGATGCATTTAATGTGGTTGAAATCATCGTGCAAACAGAAGTTTTCGTCTTCGTTTTGTATCCGACTCTGATCTAGATAGGTACGCGTATATCAGCCAGCAGTCGACAAAAATGCGAAATGAAGACGAAGTAAAAGCGAGCTACCATAATGCTATGATTTACCGACGACGGCGACGCGTTGAAGAACTTTCACGCGTGCCGAGCGCGCGGCTCTTTTTCTCGCTTTCTGTGTAGATCACTGCGATTTTTGCTACTTTGCTTTTTTGTCGCATGGATGAGAAGACACGTTTCATCTGCGACGCAGCGCTCCCAATCAGCGACTTTTCACCGGGCCGCCGCTGATGATTTACTCGCATGATTGGCACTTTCGTTCTTCAAATATGTACAAGAACGCATTCAAAATACGAAATTCCTAAAGAGGATTGGAATCAAATATTTAATTCGTCTTCTATAGCGTAGGTACCGCTCCGCACAATATTGTTCACCTGGTTTTAAAATTAATTTATAGCGGTTTTCACAAGTAATAAACTAACGATGCGAAGTATAAATAATGTGAAAATGTAGGCATTATCAACTTCATCAACAATGTAGGTATTATTTATAGCGTTTTATTATAATCAACGGGAAGAAAAACAAGTCTAGTGCTCTATATTTCATACTGTTAATTACTACATTGCATCACAATGCATACTACTATATTCTGTTGCGCATGCGTGGCTAGCTTATTACTTACCTACGTTTTGGGCTAAAAATTGAACGTGTGGTGCGTTGATTTCGTTTTCCAAAAGTCGCTGGTATCAGGAGCAGTCGCGTAATCGCAAGCGCAAATCGCTATATAATGACACTCTTCACTTTTAACTTCATACGCATGCACACGAGCGACTTCCGCACTATTAAATTAAGTTATAATCCATATTTGTGCAATGACAGAGCACAATATTTAAAATTCCGCATGTGTATATCGCGATGTGGAGACAATGCAGTGCGTTCACGAAAATAACTGTTCCATCTGCATCTGCATAATATTCGCTGCAGGTGGATTCCGGCAAGTTCAACGCACGAAAATCCGCGACGCGCACACGTGCTTTGCTATGCTCAAGTGCCGCTGCTTTCCAGCACGCGTTCGTTCATACTCTGCCGCACGAAGAACTCGTACTGAGTCGCCGAAGACGTCCAAGTCGACTCCTTTCTTCGCCGTAACTCGGAGAAGGCATTGAGTTGTGGTAGGCAAAGAAAAACCCATATA
>JARJDR010000049.1:0-59536 GCA_030264135.1 Myllaena sp. GC000078
TTATCTCACTTTTATATTAGTACACGAAAGATTATTTATGATACAAGTATGTGATATATACATCGATTGTTTTCCAGTGCGCTGAAGATGAGGTTATAAACCTCGAAATCGATCCGCAACAATAAATACTACGTTTGAAGTAACACCTGTATCACCTTTAACATTTTATTTCTACTGACAAACGATGAGCTTCCCTATTAATATTAATAATTGAAATGTTCCAACGATCAGAAGAGCTTTATGGCTTGAAATATAGTCACTACGTAGGAGATGGAGACAGAAAACATATAAAGGTATTTTAGACTCGAGTTCATATGAAAATTTGGAGTGATACATGTGATATAAAACATTTATGTTCTCAATATCTGTTATACAAATAGCATGTCACTCTTAATGTTAAATTAATTACGAATCGCATAAATAACATACAATTGATAATTAAACGTAATATAAGTGTAAAATGCACATTACCTTTCGCCTCACTTATCATTATCTGTTAAGTACCTGATAAAATATAGAATGACTGCATGATACATAGAGTTAATTGTAAAGACAAGCGCATATGGCTTTTACTCTCAGGGAGTACATACAGTTATCAATCGAAACTAAGAGTTAATTCATTCTATGCAGAACGGTAACAATATACAATCGTTTACAATTAAGTAATACATTTCAGCTATCAGTAAATTGTAATATAATTAAATGTACTTAGTGTCGCTCGCATATAATATAATACATAAAATTCACATTAAAAGCTATTCAATTCAAGAAATGTCATGATTGATCGTCAGGTTTTCGTAATTATCTTTTCTTCCATAATTAAGGCGTGTTTTTGTCATTCATAACGCACACAGTTTTCGTAGAACGTGGAAAAATACAGCTAAGCGTGAGGCGCAAGCTTCATTATATCATTACATATTTTTATAGTTGTAATAATTCACTTTGGCTCATTTAGAAACGTACAAAAAGCTATTATAGCTACATTTCATTTACATGTATAAGTAATTTAAGAAATATTATTTTTTTGTTATATTTTGGCACATTGCGTGGTGTAAATTAATTAAATTCTATTACTGCATATTTCAAATCAGTAAAGGTTAAACATAAGTATCTGGATTCTTTTTTAAATATTTAAATAAATAGTGTAGATATTCAAAGAACTGATAATATAATTAGTTATAAGTAGGTGATAATCGTAATATGTAATATAATACATAATTTATGATGTATGGCAATCAAAGCTTCGATATTCAGTTACCTTAATAATTAAGTTTCGTAAGAGAGAGAATTGTGATGAAGATATTGTTGTTGCACGCGAATTCATTAACCTAAACGGCGGAATGTCTGCCAATTGTGGTGGACGATGTGGTGTACGCCTGCTTGCCGTTAAACTCCACGGAAGTATTGACTTGCTGCAATGATGTGTTGTCACGATTTTCCGGACTCAGTGGTTCTTTCTCGTCTCTATTAAACATATAAAACATTGATGACCAACATGGAATGGAGAGTAAGGACCGTATTACACTGGGCGACCACGGTCGCCCGACCAATGACAACCAACATCAAATCACACGTAAGCTTATGGAGCATATCTCACCTGGTTTCACTTGGTGGCGCAACCAAAGCGACACCAACAGTGCACCAACGTTTTTTAATAATGTGGTTGCCATTGATCGAGCGACCGTGGTCGGCCAATGTAATACGGCCCTAAGATGTATAAAACGCAATGCAACTAAATCATTAATATGATAAAACATATTTAAATAAAGATTTCTTACACTACATTAAAGAATGATTCATGCTACGAATTAATAATATTATGAATGTATAGCACACAGGATGCAACAAATCTAAATCGAGCAAATCATCACATTCCGCAGAGAGCACATTCGAAATAAGTGCAAGATATAAATATTCGGTCCTTACACAGGTGAGGGGGCCAATTTAACAGGGAGTGGTAGATTAAGGCTGTTCGGGTGCGCCGGGGCAGCTTTGTAACTGCAATAAGGCAGCGGAAATCGCCAACTGTATAGACTGGTACGATAGGCGGTGGTTAAAAATTAATGTGCCTTTTGATTTTAATACGCGATCGAAGCATATTTTTCGAGTTAATGGTAAATAATTTCATAACTTAATTTAATTTTTTTAATAAAAAGATTTAAACCACAAAAATTAATTTTGAAACACAAGAAAAAATATCTGAAATTATTCCATTATTTATTATAAACTTGAACTAAACAGGAAAACGAAATTTTCGTTAAATCTGCTTCGACTTCGCTTCCTTTTAATAAAACACGACATTGATATGAGGTGCTCGGCACGTTGTCAAGTGATTTCACCAACACGTATGATATGTTATGAATGATGATAGTTATTAATATAACTTTGGGTAATAACGTTTACCTTCCAAGTTTAGGATCCTCCTCATCCATGCGCTTCGAACGCGAGAAAATGAGCGCAATGATGCCGGCACGGTTCACGCAGAAGCATGTGATGTCGACAGCGATGAGCAGCAGAAGCACTGCGGCAATGACAATGCCAATGATCATGATGCTGCTGATGGCGGGTGGATCATGGTTGTAAATCATCGTGTCGGCACCTGATACATCAAATATAATTGTAAAATCCATGTCGACTCAAATTTTAACGATCGATGCGAAGAATGCAAGTGAACTAACATTTATATAGTAAAATTATGAAGAAACATCGATTAATTAGAAAAACGTATTAGTCGTAAATTGGTGTAGTACAGTAATAATCGTAATAATAAAATACGATCAAACTATGTTGATGAGTAGAAATTGTGTTGATAGAACAAGCATCGAACGATTCCCTAATTTGAATGTTGTTTCATTATCTGAATTATGTCCGACAATATACAATTTATGTTCGAATAAATTATTACAATATTAGGCCATTTATCCCATAATTTGTATATTATCAAACAATCGCCAGTGAGAACTGAAATTTGACGAAACTTCATGCTTGTCATGTGATATTCATAAAGACTAGCTAGAACTTCGTAACTCTAAAAGAAAATATTCAGCTTGCAGCTACGTCAGAAAATTTCCTACACGAATTTAACATATAATATAAGTTGATTGGAATAACTGCAACCAATCCGTTTTTATTGTGGAATTTTTAATTATTTCCTAGTTTCTTAAGTTTAATTATTTCATTTATATACATAGCAACAGTACTACAATTAAGATAAATCGAAAACATTCAGAAATAATAACCACCTTAAGGGTCGCTTTATACAATGATGTTATTATCATCCAAGCATGATGTCCTTGAAAA
Organism: Myllaena sp. GC000078; assembly: GCA_030264135.1. Taxonomy (NCBI): domain Eukaryota; kingdom Metazoa; phylum Arthropoda; class Insecta; order Coleoptera; family Staphylinidae; genus Myllaena; species Myllaena sp. GC000078. The sequence goes on from JARJDR010000049.1 coordinate 3,301, forward strand.
ATATAACTTACGTTTGATGTTGTCATCTATGTCTAGCGTACATGAAAATACGGCGATAGACAGGGATGACAACATCAAACGTACGTTACATTTTTGAAGGACATCATGCTTGGATGACAATTACATCATTGTGTAAAGCGGCCCTAAGAGTTTATAAAAACAAAAGTGTAAGTTCGAGAGGCATCATGCAAGTGGTTCTATTGATGGGAAAAGCAACAATAAGAAAAAAAGCAAGCTGGTGAGATGTTTTGTAATCTACTCGTAGTTTGTATGAACATGCATCCCAAAATTGCTACAGCTAGGATGTGACTACATCTATGGCTTTGAAGTTAGTCGTGTTATACCTTTACATCCATCATAAAGATGTAAATCTACGTACGAGTCACACAAACGTCTCGGCTCTGGGTGCGGATGTGTCGTCGCGACTTCTCGCGCTTACTCATGTGTGGGGAGGATGGTTCGTTCGCGGGAGGGTTGATTCGTCGCTAATATTTAACGCTTAACGCACGCATACTCAACCGCACACACAAATTTCAGTTATTGCTGTTCGTGTTTTGGTTGTACAAAACTCATTCAAGCTTAATTACAACAATAATTGTGTTTAGAAAGAACGGTACAACCGCCACACGTCCTGGAGATTTAAGCGCCACTTGTACATCACTTTTACGTCACAAATACAAAAGCACCCAAATATAGATCGTTTGTTCTAAATAAAATGATTTATACAACTTAACACGGTATCTACTCATTGCATGAACAAAATGGTAAATAAAACAGAAAAGAGTCAATCGCAAAACTCAAGGCAATATTAAAAATTTGACACTTCCAGAAGCGGTTTGTAAATACAACCGAAATGGGCAAAGATCAATAATTATATTCGCAGAAGATAAACCTGAGCAATGGGAATACAATAAATGCCTTTCGACCACATAAATTTTAATTTTCATATGCCGAAAATGCTTGTTGACACACCCGCTGCGTTTCATTGTATCATTTTGGCAGCTTTTTGTTTGGCAATTGTTTTATTCCCATGAATTCGTTCATGTATTTATTTGGCTGAGGAGAGATTAAAAACCCAAAAATTAATTACGTTTCCATTTGCTTCCTCTGAGTTTGTAGCCCTTCTCCCCTCTCAGCGTCAACACTCATCGTCTCGTATATTTGTTTATATTTATATAAAACAATCGATTTATCCAATATATCTTCTCGCAATCATAATTGTATATTATAATAATTCGCAATAATATTATTAAAGTTCAAAATTTTCTCAACCGCCGATTCAAATATGTAGGTTCTTAACAAAACGTATCTTACTATAACCATCAACTCATTCTAACTTTATAAATAATTAACAATTATCATCATATACGTATAGTATTTATAATTTTATATTGATTCTATGATTTATGATTAAACAATCATCATAATTATATATATATTTTTATCTTGGATAGATTTTATCGTGAAATTAAAGAAATAAAAGAATCAAAATATTGAAATAATGTAAAATTTGTAATTATATGTTTTGAAATCGAATGATGATCAATCACGAATGAAAAAGTAAGCAATGATTATATCGATCATGTTTCCCAGTGTGGTTATTTTTGTGGTGAAATCATTGAGCTGTATTAGATATATACAGCTCAATGGGTGAAATGAATGATTCGTGGTAAAGGTTTCGTAGTGATTTTCGCTTGCGGTTATTGTCGTACAAAAATTCGATCTAATTTAGACACTCAAAGATGATTATAATGATACCGAGCACCAAAGAACCTCCGACTCAATAGCCAACGAATCGCATTTGTTAAAACTGTGAGTAATTACTATTACGAGACACCAATGATTCGATTGGAAACGTTTCGAATATCGAACACATGCGTATATAACATGCTTCAATCAATGAATTGACACTGCTCTAAAAAACCTTATTAAATTATCGATTGATCATTAAAGTATCGAAAATTTTCAATGAATGTGAAGTAAATAAATTATTGGTTCCATTCTCGTTGCTTTTAATGATCAATCAAATTTTTAAATTCATGCAATTCGTTCTTGTACGCAAAAATTATGACGAATTTACCGGGTTTAGGTACTGAATTAATAAGAAATCTTATAATTAGAATCATTTCATTATTTATAGTGTATATTTTGGCAGCATCTCTTTACCCAATTTGAAAATTATACATGATTTGTTCATTTCGTTTTAAACTAATTTATAAATTCAATTATAGAATAGAAAATTATAACATTTAAACATAGATATTATTTGATTTCTATCAACTATATATACTAACTACGTAATATCACATTCGCTCTTCATGCAACATACACACTAACAACAATTTATTTTATAATACGATATTCAAACATAAAGTAGTATGCTCGCAATATGATGCTCTTAATCTTTTGGTGGTATGTCACAAATGCAATACAAATGATTATCTCTTGCATCGAAAATACACATAAAATCTACGATTTTAGACATATGTACTACGAATAAATACATACACAAAACTCATTTCAGGATTAAGACACATACATAATCAATGTTGTTAATAAATCGTACAAATACGTAATCACTAAATGAAATTAAAAGATTGGCATTCAAACAATAAAAACGGAACGGCTCAAGCTGCGACCTGTTCGTACTATCAACAATAAATTTCATGCAAAATTGAATATAACGTATCAAATTATAATTATTCTTAACGAATCTCGATGGAATTAAGTGTTATTCACAACATTCGGTATATTATGCAAACTTTTCGGAATGATCGAATATTGACTCTCAGTTCTTTTCTCATATCATGAGAAAACCACATCGACATCTGTTGTTTAAAGTACATTTTGAAAAAAATTTCACGGAATTTGTATACTTTAATCAATTGCTTTATAGGATGGTGATTCATGGATACATCGCGCGCGCGATATTCAAGGAAACGAAATAACGTGAACCATAGTGAGACGTAAAAACAATAAATATTCATATCATGACACAACGATAGATATAGTTTTCCAATATCATCTAGAATGTATATCGAATGATTGGCTACGAACAATGGCAATGAAAAGGAGGAAGAGATAAATGGCGCGCAAAACGAGCGCGCACAACGAGCGGTTCGCATGCTCAGCGTAATTGACTTACGAAAACACACAGAAACATATAGGTATAGTCAGTGGGTCTCGTTCGTTATTAACGAGCTGCTTCCGAGGCGGGAGCGCGTCTGATGGGTGTTTCTTTACGATTATTGTTATTCTCTTAGTTTGTGCGGTAAAAATCGATCAAAAATTGTGGTCGTGTTGTAGAAAATGAGCGGAGCAATTGAATTCTTATATATTTTGAGCGTTATTTGAGTTTATGTATTATCATGTTTTGTAAAAATGAAATAATACTTCTTCATGTAATGTGATCGACGAAAATAAAACTAAACAGCAAGAAAACAATTAGAAGACGCAGAAAATAACAACTTTAATTAAACTCTCTTCCACGATTCCGATGAAATCAAAACAATTGAAGAGGTGCTTAAAATAAGTTGATTTAAAATCGATTTCTTTATGTTGTACATATACACACACGTTCGCATTATTTTCGCTGGTGCAATTGCAATTGTTCGTAAATATTTTATAGAAAATTTGTTCGATCACGTATGACTAACGGTGCGAGCAGCGTCGCAACTTGCAGTAACGTCGAGCACGTCGCACTCGACGCCGTCCCATAATATCTTCCGACTATGGATGCGCACATAAAAAGTGAATGCAAATATTTTAATTTGTTTCCCTCGCTCCTGCGATTAGCCATCCAAACTCATCGCACACACACATACAGCACGCAACACACTCGCATACCACTACTATTTATAACTACTTGATTATCGTAAAGGTAGGTACATAATAGACGTAATTAATCGCACGCTAGATTGGATTAAAAGGGGGAGACGTTCACGTTGCTTTCTTGAGAAAATAATCATAAGTGGAGTATATTTCCAATTAAACACTAACGGAAAGAAATCTACGTGAAGAGCTGGAGGACGATACTAAAGACAAGGAACCCTAACATAGGTCGCATGGCGTCGGCAGCGCCGTAAATACCTCCGTCGCCATTTTGAGTACTAGCGTCGTACGTAAAATACTGCTGCTGCTTACCTCGTGCCGTCTTGACGCGGATCTCCGCCGGTAGGCTGGAGCCGATCGCATTGTGCGCGCGCAGCTCGATCTTATACCACGTGTCGGCGCTGAGGCTGTTCAAATCGTAGCTGGTGTACGTGTATGATTGCGTGATCTCTGAGCTGCACTCGTTGTCTGAGTCCCTCCATTCACCGTTAATACGACGCGACTGCAAAACACACACAAAGTTGTTCATCTCAAGGAGACAACATGGGACTAGAACCCCTCAATACATACAATGCAATATTTGATGATATAACTATCAATCGGATCGCCGTTATCGCTGGGCACGTTCCAGCGCAGTTCGAAGTGATCGGCGTACGGGCTGTTCGCGACAAAATCGCGCGTGTTCGCTTCCTCCTCGAGGTTCGAGACGAGTATCTTGGGCTCGGCGGGCACAGACCGCTGCGGCATCTTAATATGCTGGTTCGCGCTGAACCCGCCCACGCCCACGTCGTTCTTTGCCGCAAACCGGAAGTTGTAGGTCTCTTGCGGAATCAAATTCTCCACGATGTACGGTGCGTCTACACATTGACAAATTGCAGCCACAAAACAATAATTCTCGAATTTCCCGCTGTATGAACCACCAACGGACTTACCGACACTCCATGTGCGATTGATGGCTGTATCCCAATTCAATTCGCGCTCAGGCTGATATTGTACGATAAACGCGCGCAACGGTAGACCATTCAGTGTCGGCGGGCCGACAATATTAAACTTCACCGTCGTCGCAGTGACATCCGCACGCGTCACCTGCTGCACGTGCAGCGGCACCGTCGCTTCACGCAATTCAATGAACTTCGTAGCTTCGCCTAGTTTGTTCTTCGCGATGCACTCGTATTTGGTGTACAAGCGCTTCTCGGCGTACGGCCACACAATCAGGCTCGACTGCGGACCATTGCTTTCGATCTTCATAGTCTGCATGTTCTGGTTGGTGATCTCCACGCCGCCCAATCGCCAGGTGATTGTTGCGTTCGGAATTGATTCCGCAATGCACGTGAGATTCGCCGGCTTGTTATCCCACGTCCAAACCGGTGGGTAATCTTTCGTCTTCTCAAATGTTGGCTTGAATTCGACCGCAATATGGCCGTTCTTGTACGCTGTCCCCACCTTGTTCTCCGCAATACATTCATAAAGACCGTCGTCGGGTCGCTGCAGACCGTAGATGTTGAGCGTGCCAAAAGTTTCACCCTTGAATTCGTCGACTTTCTGATCGACAATAATGCGCGTATCGGTGCGTTGTTGGCCGATTGTGTAAGCATCGTGAAGACTTCGCTTACGGAACACCACGTTCGGCACAGGTCGTCCAAAAGCTTTGCAAATGAGCTTAGTGTCAGTGCCCACCGGCGATGTGACGTTCAGCAATTCGTAAATGCGTGGTTTAATCAATACGTTGACCTTAACTTTCGTCTCGGCGCGTCCGGCTGGGTTCTCCGCAATACACTTGTACTCATCGTTATCAATGTACTCCGCACGAGTGATGATCAGCAAGCCGTTGTTCTTCACTCCAAACCGATCGGTTTCGGCCAAATTCTGGCGATTGTTCATCTTAATCCACGTGTAGTGCGGTGGCGGCTTACCGGTGCCCTTGCATTGTATGGTTGCCTGCTCGCCCTCAATGATCGATACTTCCTTGATCTGTTCCAAAGTGGGCGGCACGTGCACTTCAACATTAATGTTGCGCTCTTTGATGTTACCGGTAGATACAACGACTGCACGACACGTGTACCAGCCATCATCGGATTCTTTAACGTTTTTAATGACCAGACCCTTCGTATCGGTGAAATAGTGTTCATTGTTCAGAATTGGCACACCGTTGCGCACCCAGTCGACGATAGGCGAAGGATTTGCCTGAACTTCGCAGCGAATCTTAAAATCTTTGCCGAGGATCGGGTATTGCGATTCGGGCGCGTCTACCCACGTGATATCGACTGCAAGCGAGGAATAATGCCAAGGGTGAAATAAGCTACATAGGGGTTAGTTCAGGGATACGATCATGACTTACTGATTGTTTCGACCTTAATCGTAGCCTCCAACAATTCGGTGTTCGCGTATTTCGCTGTGCATTTGTAATCGCCCGACAGATTCTCGGTCAGCTTGGTAAAGACCAGCACAACTGCTGTTTCGCCGCTGATGTGCTATCAAACACAACATAAATTGATCGTTCTGGATTCGAGGAAGTGCGGATATTAAATTTAGTCTTATTGTTAGCCAAATAAAATGAAAAGGAATCAGATGAAAGTGGCGAAAATAATATTTGAAGGCTTGGGACAATATTAAATTTCCGAAAATGTAATATAAACACCAATAAAGCAGAAGGAACGCGTTCTGTCACGATATGAAAGCTGCGGCAACAAGAAAACAACCCTCAAAATGTATATATGGTCCCTTTGTGCTCGAGATTATTATCGCAAATCTTATTTCATATATCAACCCCTCGACTCCCAACCACGATAGAAACGTTAAGTGTAAACAAAAAATGAGGTTGTTTCCGGCGACAAAAACACGATTTGGATTTCGGAGCGCGTTCAACCCCCGTCCAGTCGTAAATTTCATGCGAAATTGTGTTAACGCAATCACTTCATTAGCAATTCACGCGCGGCCGATTTGTATTCCTTCCGGTGTCGCACGCGCCCAACACCGCAACGTCCTGCCTGCCTGCCTAACCTGTCTGTCTGTCCGTTCGTGTTGCGCTCAACGCTGTGCAAAACGAATTACGGCGGTGCACCGTCCTTCGCATCGCTTCCGAAGCGATAATAATGATATATCGCCCAAGACGCGCAACCCACATCAAATTAAATCTCTCTGACAACAATCGGGACGATGCAAAACGACGCACTCGGAATTTCAAAAGAAACACATCCTATAAATCGCAAAATAAAGGACAATTTCGCGTGAAGAAATGTACTGAGGCTGGTTATTGACAGTTAAACGTTTTGGGCAGCGAAAGGTAAATGACGCTTACTTGGAGATAAAGCGGAGAATCGGAATTGGTGACGTCGATGCGACGATCCTTTGGGTCGCGCCACTCCACCTGCGAGACGAGCTTCGGATCTTGCACGCTCGGCTTACACGTCAGCGCCAGGCTCTGACCCACCGCCTTGATGATCGTGGGCGATTTGGGGAGAATCTCTAACGTTGGTGCTTGCGCATGGCAAAAAACTGAAACAAAAGTAAAATTCCAACTCACTGCAATGCTTTTCACGCATCCAAATGAGTAAAAAACATATTTCACGCAAGAGTGTGAAAGAATGTACATAAAAGTATGTACCTACATAGAACACTTGTTGAAATATAGTTTACATTTGTTAAATTCGACAAGTAATAAACTTAAAAAAACCCTTTTTTGCTGTGTTCGCCGTAGATTTTTCTCTGTTAAACACAAGCGCGCGATTTGCATGCGAATCTCTTAAAATATCACCTCTGCCGCGGAACTTCTTGCTCCTCCACCGAAGAAAGGAGCAAAAAAGACAAAACAAAACTCGCCAGCATTATGAGATCGATTTATAAACGTACATTCGGGCATTCATTTGTGGGCGGCCTAACTCGTGGCGCGCCAATAATTCACCAGCAATCGTGCAATTTTTTTCACTTTCAACCGAGGGAAAATACACAAAACTTTGCTGTGTTTCATTGCCTTCTTTGCACCAGTGGAGTCGCACTTGTTTACTTCCGCTTGCCTAGGCGCCGTCGAAGGAGTCTTTGTTGATTGGTAAAAAATCGTTTTCAAGGATCGCGCGCATTTTTTCACGTACCGCAAACAAAGCGAATAAAACAAAAGGCCGTCTTGTATAACAAGTTCACCAGGAAGAGAAGGCAGTGCAAAAGTGGTTGCGAAATAAAGATTTATAGCGTTTCGATTTTCATCCATTCTCGCGTCCAAGCACAAAACTTCTCGCTTTTCGTATCACGTTCGATCGACGCCAGAGAGCGTTGTCCCGTGATGCCAGTGGGCAATTTGTTGTTGCCATGTTTCAGGCACTCCAGCCTCCACCACCTCGGATGCGTTTTAATTAACACAACAATAATTCACATCGGCACCAAGCGTCGCTCGTCGGGTCGCTCTTGAATTCTGCCTGGCGACCATCACACAGTTGGTTCGAGTTCTCAATGAGCGACGGACGGTAGAACCCCGCACAGTTTAGTTCGCTATCTTCTCTCGGGCGCTGTGCATAATTTAAGCGAACAAGAGAGCTCGGAAAGGACCGACCTCTTTGCATTTCGCTGAATGCATTAATTGCTGCCGGAGTTAAATTGTGTCACCATCATCCTTACCACCCTCCTAGGAGGCGAAAGGTTCCAGATGTCAAACGCATTCATCTTCATCTTGGCGAATGGCATATGCCTTGGACAGACAAGCATTTTCAAGCATTATTTAATTTTCGACTATTTATGTTTTAATTATCGCGAAACACCGGAAGTTCAACTTTTTTCATTCATCTGCGGTCCCACATGAAGGTTTGTTGCGGTCCCTTTCGCACACATTGCGATAATTTAGTGGTCTCCAGCCGCATGTAGTATACCCACCAGGGCGAGCGAACCGAGGCAACGAGCGAAAAGGACCCACAGGGATGCAAAGGGGAGGGCGCGGGATGAAACGTAGATCGCGCCGGGGAATCATCCTACATGGGGCACTAAGTAATACGTATAATGGCCCCATAAACAACAATTATAGAGCGACGCACGACGTCAGGGGTCGTCGCGTGCGCGAGCGCCCGTATACGCTTTCACCCACAACACGACCCGCGACCCGCCGCCGAAAAGTGCGTGGGCGGAATGGGACAGCAAACAAGCGCGACCGAAAGTCGGGAGGCGGGCGGCGCGGCGGTCTGCGCGCGCGAATCGTCGGAGCGCGAAACTACCGGGACGCCGCGTCGCAAAAGTTTTGCATTAGTTAAATGTTGCTTGAAGCTGTCTGTCTCCGCCATGCCCATCCTCCCCGCACACCGTCGCCACAACCCTCGCTCGAAAACAAACGAAATGAAGTCCTAATTAGTTTATTGTGCAAGCTGAATATTTTCGGAACTTTTAAAAATTTATAAGAAAAGTTTCCTCTCTCTTCTTAGCCCACATGACACACACACACACCCAACAAATAAGGCAACGAAATTTAGCACCGCTGCGGTACAGCACAAAAACAACGTAATGATATAATTATTATATTAGATCGCTGTCTGTTGTTGGAAAGGACGGTGTGTGTCTTTGGAGAGAGGCTACGGGAGCCGGGAGAGTTCATTAAGCAAAGTTTAAGCGAAGATGTTTGTGTTGATGGTGGGGGGCGTTAATTGACCTTATTCTCCACCGTCGACCGGACATGATTGTTGGAAGTTGCGGATCGTTAAAAATTACGCGCCTGACTTTCTCGGGCAATTAAATTGCATTTCGTCGACTTCTAATGCGATCAGGATCCGCGGGCAGATCCGGGATACGGTTAATAAAAGTGACTTATGATTCCCACCACCCTCGTTGGAGTTTCCTCCGATGGATGACATGACAATTACCGAAGAGGACTGAGTAGCGAGACGCGAAAATGCACCAGATTCTCGTGGGATGAGGGTGGATTCTCAGTGCGAAATATATGTGTGAGCATGTATGGTTTATGTGCGCACGCAGCAAGCGTTGAGAGAACTGAACCCCCCTGCACTCGAATGGCTTTTCAATGGCGATTGATTAATTTGGCCATTACGTGGATTTATGTAGTGACGCCACCATAATCGTCGTCAGCGGTATTATATGTTTTCCGGTGCATTGTTTCCCGCACCGAAACTTTCAATTGTTTGAAACTTTCAAAAAATCGAACATCTACGTTAAAAAATGCAGGAATGTAAATTTTCATTTCTCGCCAGAAAAAATGATTCAATTCATCAAGATTGAATATATTTGATATATTCTTTGCACACGCACGCTGCTCGCTATAAATTTAGACGTGGGCGTAAAATACGCAACACGTCAACGCGTTGAATAATCGTCGCGAATAATTCTGCGCCACGAAAGAAAGCCGCAGGACGTCGGCGACGGGCGGCGGCGCCGTACGGAATGGTTCATATAAATATCGTTGCGCCCATCCATCACTCACTTCATTCCCGACGCTCCTTTCTTTCCGCATTTATACTGCCGATGCTTCTTTATAAATTTTCGCTACCAGCTTTTATTATTTCATTCAGGACTCCCAAAAATCGCTTTCGATCGACATAGATGTAACGTAAATAAAATATTACAATAGACACTGAATAGCACAAGAAATATTTTGTTACGTGAAACATACACAAGCCGCGTAGATAAAAAGGAATTGATGAAAAAGGCGCACAGACCACATGCGGAAAGAGATTAAGTTGATCCCCTGTTTTCCCTGTTTCTTTGCACGTGCAACGTATGTTGCACATTTTGCATATGCGTCGCCCTCTTTTGTCTTCCCCAAAAAGATTCCATTCTCCCTCAATGCATACACACGCGGGGCGACTGATAGGAAATGTCTTGCGCGTTTGATAAATTGCCATGTTAATGGCGCCACGCGTCATATAGCATAAAATTGGTTAGCTCCGAAGACGGCCAAAGAGCAAGAGAGACCTCTACATCTCCTCTACGATATCAGGAGGCTGCGGTATGAATAGAATCCGAGCGCAGAATATTTTGCGAAGGCGTTGCGGAAGTTGTGCAATGCCAGCAATGCAGCGCCTCCACCCCCGATCATGCGTCTTCGTCACGCTCGGCGAACTGCATCCCGAATTCAACGTTCAACGTCAAATTCAAATTTAAATAGTTGCGCAAGGTGCGGGGGGCCCGTCCATCGTTAGGGTGGATGATTCCACGGATGTCATCCCGCCAATGAATTCACCACGACGTTAATCTACTACATTTTGATCATTCATCCGTAGTCAATCTTGGCATATAAAGAAGGCGTTATTTATGATGCTCGTAGCAAAAGGAGCACTTGTTTTTTTCGCGACATTAAAAAGCAAAAACGTCTCACATCAAACGTCGACCAGTTGGCACGAGTGCCGCCGTCGCCGGCATTTAAAAGTCCGTCAGTTGCCAACATGATGTTCATGTTGTTTTTTCATCCCCAAGCAACACACCCACCTACACACAAAAAATTAAATGGAAAAGGAATATCCGAGAATCCGAAAAAGAAATATAGATAGATGTTGGTTTACGAGCGATGGATAACATCCGCCGTGGGAGTCATTGAGAGACGAAAAAGAAAAAAAACGCGTATGCGAGTGAAGCATTCAGCAGCGAAGTGGTCGTCAAACATGCAATGCACTTAGAATGTATGACTCGACAAGAAAGTACCCTGGCCGGCACCTTCGACTTGCGCAATGGCAGGATGTTTACCCGCCTTTCATATTCCGATGAAATAACCAGCAGCATGCATGATGCAGGTATGCAAACATATCCAGGTTCTTACGTGTTACACATTTATCGCTTGCTAACTAACGAGCGCCAAATGCAATACAAATGCAACACATTCAAAGTCTACTATGGTCAGTACACTCGTATGTATAAACGCTACGCCCCATCCTCATATGCAAGAGAGCTGAAAGGATCAAAGTGCGATGTTTATAGCGTGAAACACGCTCCGCGTATTTCTCTTCGTCACATGAGTGTTACGCTACTTGAGGGAATGCAGCTATAACTGCAAAGTGTAATTTTATGATATACGAAATCGAATGTATGAATGCACGAATGCGTGGGATGAAGGTAAGTTCCATGTTTACCACTTTGCACTTTATCGCCATTACGCGCCTCGACCAATTGCCATGCTCCGATTGACTGATGACCACACCAGAGTACTTTAGATAGTTTGCATGTCGCTCATAAAGTTTATTTTGCTTTCCAGAGAAATGCAACAGTTGCAGCACTAATAATATTTACCCCTGCCTTTGCTAGATGATTCTATAAAATTGGAAAAAATGAACATTTAAATAAACTGAAAATGCCATCAATATAACGATTTCACCTCACAACGCTCGCGGAATAACTTAATAAATTTACATCTTCATATATTCATTAACGTATTAGATTTACGCCAGAAATTAAAAGCATCAGGAGGCGGTAGGCCTGTGGCGCAGAAGACGAAACGACCTGCAAGGTATGCTAAAATGCTTCGATCATTTCATTAGAAAGGTGCGTGATGGCGTGAGGGTTTGGAAATGTTTGTTGCTTGCAAGCAAGGGGAGATTAGAACTCTACGAAACGTCCTGCTTGGTTTCTATGTACTTGGTATACCTATAATATGTATAATGAGCTGATTTAAAGGGGTTCCTGGGGTTGCCTGTATGGTTGATGAAGTCGCTATTTTCGGTGTTGATTTAATAATGACATAAAGTCTAAATAAATATTAGATGTTATGTACCTTGCAAAGATACGTATATGCATATTTTAATTAAAACATAAAAATTATGTACTTGACTATGCCTATGCCTTCAAAGTTTAATGTTAAAGATGCAAAACACTTATATTACAATGTTCGTTGTACGTGTGTTGGAATGAAAAGCATCTCTTTTATCAATTAACCCGTTTTGCATCCAACGGCGTGCCGCTTCGGGCTTAGGCGCTGTCTTTGCGCTAGCATACACAAACGTTGATTATGCGGCGAAACGTGCCATGTATGCATACGCAATGCACATACGAAATAAGTATGTGCAAAGTACACACCCCCCGAAACGACATAGTTGCAAACGACTAACGTTCCTTCATACCCCATTCGCAGCTACACACAATAAAGGGAAAGTCTACACACAACGTGCTTGATTTTCCCTTCAAATTTATATTGATTACCTTCATTTGAACGCCACCGAATAAATTGCGATGCAGAACGTAGGGGTGGAAGCGCATGAAATTCAACCCTTTCCCCGTTCAAATTGGACAATTTTTCACTGTAATCAAACTCGATATACTTTCCGGCAACTTTGACTGCCGGCAGTCAGTTGCATCCTCAATCCTTTCTCTCACACAAAATATTCAACTTCAGCAAATCCCTGCCAGACTAGTAGCTACCGATACAAACGATCAATTTCACGCTCAGTGTGCACACAGGACGACAGGACGAAAGCGTACGTATTGTATACGCCGCCGAGAGTGGAGTGTAGGAGGAAACATTTGACAAAAACAACCCCGGCGCCTACCGGCGAGTGGTGTCACGCAAAACGAAAGTTACGAACCACCCTCCTGGCTTTAACCACGATGTCAAACCGATTCCGATGCCGGTGACGGTCGACGGTCGGTCGGATGGACGGACAGGCAGGCAGGCGCTGCTGTTGCAGATGCGTTTGTGAAAATTTAGGGAGGTTTGGCGTTCACCCACGCTATTGCCCGACTGCACCGCGACGCATCTTTCACCTCGTGGCACTTTTGGCACCCCTTTTCGGCGACGGCGCCCCCAAGCCGCTGTCGGAAATCGTTGAACCGCACCGGATAACCTCCGCACGGCAACCGCAGATTCTCGGCAGAGTTATGCGATGCAAGCGGCGGTAGCAGCTTTTTGGAAAGGTTCACGGATTCACTTTGAAAGTATTGCAAGGATGGGCGTAATTTATCAATAGAAGGAGAGAGGCGCGTGTGGAAGAATTAACATTGTAGCACTATAAGCAACTTATCAAAGGAAAGAAATCACAAAACATTAAATTTCAAATTTATAACGATTTCCATTCCATCCCCAAAAGAAATTACATGGTGAATATCATAATATAATCGTGTAATTTTCCTCTTGCTGAATAAAACAGTCGCTCATTCATCACACTTATTGCCCATCACCAAATTTCCTCTCATTTCCGGCGTAGTCGGCAGCGAAAGATTCCTTTTTTCTTCCACTTCCGTCTCCATGATACCACCCCATTTTTTGCACTTTATAATTCAGACTCGGGCCGCAATTTTCGCCCGCGGCTATTATATTCGCCAAATCATCATAATCATCATCATATTATATGATATAAATTATGGTTTGTAATTTTCGCGTGTCATGAATGCATGCATTCAAAATATAAGATGCTTGCCCCGCATTTAATGCACTTTACAATAGTCTTCTTCCTCATCATTCATACTACAATTTTTCGTGCGTTCTTTCTCATTTTTAGCTTTCAACATTCGCGCACAAATGTAATAATATAAATGTGCGGTGTGTGTCCATTTTGGGCAGCCCTCTTTGTTCGCCATAATTTCCTCGTGCGGTTTGCTTTGTCTCTAAATGTTCAGCGCCGCGCGTAAGTAAAGGCATTTCTTGCTCGAATCTTTTTAATTCTATTCGCCGGCAATTTCTTGCAACTCTGAATGTACTTAATGCGAGAGTACTTAAAACAAGTGCCCGCCGTGCGCCTTCGCCGCCTAGAGACGCGCACAAAAGGACGCAAAAGGGACGCGCTCGAGATGTAATAACATTTCAAGAAATTAAAATTCAGACCGTGCCACACGGACGAAGTAGTATTAGTGAGCGTTTTAATTTTTAACAAGATTTTCGTGCCCATTCGCCTTGCTCTTAGGTATTTTTGGTCCGTGCCACCCTAATCGCAATCTATATCTGTAATTTCGCATTAGCATTCAAGGTTATTGCAAAGAGGGTCGCGGTTCTATCGATATCCCATTATAAGAGAAGGAAAAGATCCTTGAAGGATACAAAAGACAATGTATAACATCTGCACTCCACCCCTTCGCACAATAAATATTCGCATGCTGGCTGCTGACAACTTTTCAAAGAAGCGAGCAAGGAAAGAATGAGAACGGGCGCGGACGAACCTTCCAGATAGACGTGCGATTTATTTTCGATGACACCGTGATGCTAGGGGTGAAATCGCCACAATGCGAGAGTTCGAAATCTTAAAGGATGAGCTTCACCCCCTTGAAGAAGCTTGGTACACGAAGAAGTGGAGAAGAATGTTTGTGATAGCTGCTTCCCGCACTTCGAGACGATGGCAAGTAAATTTGAAGAGGTCGTCGGCACCCTGTGTTTTGAGTGACAAGCAACGACAAGACCAAGGTCGTCCCTCTTCATGTACGTACCACGCGGAGGGCACGCACACAATAGGAATTAGAATTCAATTATTTATTCAATTATTTTTGAGATTCCACCGACCGCACTTGAGTTATGACAAGCAAAAAAAAAACGAACCCTCTATCGCTGCATGCATTTTCATTCAATGTCCTACGAAAACAATATCATAAATATTTCAATAAATTTATTATCCAATTTGCACCCTCCCTTGCGTAGGAAGAAGACGAAAAAACTAATTTCCTAAATTTGTGTTTTGCGCACGCACTCATAATTCCCTGTTTCGCGCGCCGCTCAGCAGTGTTAAATTCTTCATTCGGACAAAAAGCGGGAAACCCACCAAATGCGCTACACAAAAAATCACGGGACGTTCGTTAATGGGCGCGCGGCGAGGCGTGTGCGACACCGAAACCGCCCCGCGCGAGCGTGTTGCAATATGGAAAAGTTTCGCGCGCGCCCATTAGAACTCCACCCCTACCATCTGACGGCTAGAACACAGCTATTCGTTATATTATTAAATATAAGTATACGTTTTTCCACCCTAACGATTCATTTTTCGCTCTCGTGCCTGCTCTTTGCTTATGATAGTTAGATGGTATACTGTTTTAACACTAAAACTGAATCATGGCTTGATTAGGTATAAAAATTCCAGATAGAAATAATTCTATTGATTCGGCAATAAATAGCAGTGCGAAAGTAAGATGAATGCATACTGATGCATTATCATCGAGTGCAATTACGCGTAACACAAAATTGCACTTAGGCCTCGAGAGATCATCATCACCCAATGGTACTTTTATGACTTTTTCCCAGAACCCCACTCAAGTCCGAACATATATTGATATACCTCGAAATTGCTACCAATCTAACCAATCAATTGCATAAAAATAATAATCTGTTCACATTCGACCTTTGTTGTTGTAATAATAGTTGAATTTCAGATCGGGAGAACTTATCAATGGAGACATTTACCTGAAACAAATAAAAAACACACATTAAACACCCAAGTTAATAACAATGAGTTAAATTGCAAGCAATCCACCAAATGTACTTTAATTATAAACATCAATTAAACCGTTATTCGCATTTAAATTCTAATTATAATTCAGTGCCTATTCCCATTCGGGATTAATATGGAGATCTCGTTATGCACATTCATCGAAACGTGAAACCAGCAGCAAATGATCGATGCGTAGGCATAAAGCGCTCGTCGTGTATGACATAATATACTTAACGATAGAAAGGTGGATATGATTACCGTGCAAGGATATAACAATGCTCGCGAGCGAATAGCGTACAATGTAGGATATATTTGACAATCGATGTGCGCGCATTAGAGACGACAATCGACATCGCATAAATTACGTTATCGCGACACATTGTTGAACGTGCATGAATAGAGAGATCCGCCTTCCCATTCCCACCTCCTGTACTTGTCATCGTGTTGCCTATTTCCGCGCGCACATATCATCCAAACACGAAATCAATGTATATAAGTAGATGCCGAATGACACTTACACGCACGACCAAAACCAGGACGAGAGCGAAGAGAGGAGAAGGACGCACATTACATGTCCTCTCAATCACGATTACAGCCGCTTACGGGCGGGCGATATTGTATTCGAAATATTAGAAGATTCACAATGCGGTGTGTGAAATTCACTAACAGGAATGATTGACAGCAAGAGAAAGAGGAGTCATATATAAATTACATGCGAATCAATATCGCAAATAGTTGTTGGATCAAGCTATAAAAGCGGATCAAATCGTCAATGGATGGCAATCGACGGATTCGCAATCGAGATTGGTAGCGCCGAAAAAGATCTCGTTGACGTCATGCCAGAGGGTGGCGTGTTTAACAAAACGCGCGTCACATTGCTGTCGCACGCATTATGAATGCTTTGTGCACACGCGCACGTGCCGCTCATCGATGTAACTATTCGTTCGAATGCACTTTCAACTGGCTACGAGAATGGAACCGTTATTATATCTTGTCAACTTGTCACCTTGTCACTCATGATATTTGTTCTTTTTGATGGTCCACTCTATTCTCTTATTCGCTATTTCGCAATTATTCCATTTCACATCATATTTATTAAACATTGTAATTACTGTTCCGATAAGTTCCGATAAATAGCTATAGGATTAGTAGCTATTTTTCTGGTATATATTTCATACTATAAGAATTTTCTGAGGTTGAAGTTCGATTAAATCCGAATTGATATAAAGCTACTTTAGTATTTTACGGATCATTGGAAAGTTATTTCACCGCGATAAAGTTATTGTTACTATAAATAATGAGTCATTTCCCATTATTCTCGAAGTGCAGGTATCTATAAAAGATTTCTCACCTCTTTTTCTTTTAAATCTGAGACTACGAACAGCCGTCTTTCAAACAAACTAATAAAGGACACGTGCGGCGTGAAGACAAGAGGGCGAGAATGATTGATCAACCCGTTTATCCGAGCGTAGTCCGCCCACTGCCAGATCATTACAAGTCATTTGAGAATTCTTATTATTCCGCCCTCGATCCCCAAAGCCGCAATGCTGGAAATGGAAGCCGAAGAGATGATTACTCATCACTCAACATCGGCGGTATCGCATCGCAGCCGGGGTATTAATGAAATTACTTGAGTTATTGCTTCGAGATTAGCGCAATTAATCGTTTCCCATTTGTTACACGATCAGTGTGCGACTATTAATTACATCTTCGATGGGATGTTGATTTCAATCAATTTTAACCCAGTCACTATGTGTACAATGTCACATCAAAAAAATCCATTCATTCGCAAATTAATCGGACTTCACCGATGCGGCATTGAACATGATCTTGGAAAGGTTCATTAGTTTTAAATTTGCATCGGCGGCATTCATGTCGAATGAATGAATGGATGACGTTGTGCAGCGAATTAGATTCTTGCATAGTGCAATTATCTATCATCGCGTCGACGCTGAGAGATTTAATGATCGCACAAAGACGAAGTCAACAACGCAAAGCCTGAGGCTTTGGCCCGAGTGAGTAAGTGTGGCTGACTGGGCGGGTGATGCATGCGCCGGGCGCGTAATTGAGTTCGCCGTATGTTTTCGCTCCGCTGCGCGCCGCCTTCCGATCTTTTTTTTTCGCTCTTGTTTGCGCCCGGATTCATCCGGCGTCGGGATTGAAACGTTTCGAAATCGCGCAGCATTGCCGTTGGTCGTCGTATCGATTCAATATGTGGCCTGCACTGAGAGGATGTGATTAATGATGTTATTTAGCGTAGCCGCCTCTTCCACACTTTAGCTTCGATTCGAATTTGATTTCATTTCGATATTATTAATATTGCAATCGGAATGGAGCACAATAAAGTTATTTTAAATTTTGCGATTGGGTGAAATTTTATTCAGCGAATTCAATTCAAAACTTTTGCAGAGTGCAAAAAATTACATTCCTAGAGGGAAATATACGCTGCTGTGCATGTACAAAGTTAGCAAAAGAGTTGAAAGAGTTAAAGTTCAATGTTTGCTGCAAAAACCCTCTGAGAGAAAAACCTCACACCATCTTATTTGATCGTTTTAAACGTGACATTTTCTCTTTGCTCCCTGCCACCCTATAGGACTTGGGGATTATAACAGACATTGAATATCACTTTAGCCTTGCTCGTCTAGTGTAGAAGTGCCATACTCTCTCCCTGGAGCGTTTCCATCTTCGCTCAATGGTAAATATAATTCCGTAGGCATGCGAAAAGGGAATGCGAGATTCAAACAAAACGACGCGGCCGTTAAAATTGATAGCGGTAATTGTGATTGCAATTAAACGGCACAGGAGTAAACAGCCTCGGCGCTGGCACGCAGGATGAAGACAATAGAAACACGTAGAAGCCTCCGACGACAAAGACATGGCAAGCGTGGAGATGGGAACAAATTGAAAACGTGAGCCTTGGCAGCTTAATGCGGAAAACTTATAGTCGGCTGGGCGTGAGCAAGAAAAGCGAGGCACTTGGATGTAGGAGGACGCACGACGCAATTCTGCCATAACAATGATCATAACCGGCCGGGATGGGCAGAGACGGGCGGGATTTTTTCTCCTGCCAACCACTTACGCTGGCTACTGGTTTTCTTCTTACCACTGTTTCTTACACTTCACATATCTTTGATTCTTCCTGGAAAGTCTTTCTTGAGTTCTCTATTTGATTGTTTCTTCTTCAATTTCATTTCTCGGGTGCGTTTTCTTTCAGGTGCTCCTTTCCTAGAATGTCATCTTCAATCGTTGCAGATTTGTGTTAGTAAGACACGTAATACCACGTGGAAGAAATATATAATTCCAATGAATTTAGTATTAAAGTTGCGGATGGGTTTAAAATCCTTTCTTACAATTCTATAGAATTAATGTGATAAGTAGATGAGTAACTTATTGTGATCCTAACTAACTAGACGTCTGCCGGTTGTCCGTTACCAGACAAAAGACGCATTTTGTCTGGCTTGGATGACATTAAAATCTTTTGTGCCCTGCACGTTCCTTGCCCACACCCTCTTGTCATTTTCCCCATATTTGTCACATTATATTCGTACATCGAGCGTCATATTTTAACGGAGTTCAGCCGAGGGGGAGAATTGAACGTGTCCACACACACATTTTTGCAACGCAATTTTCTCTTCTCATCTTTTCTTCCTTTTTCTGCAGCAAAAGTAACGGCATTGGCTGGGGTGAATGTGCTTGTGATTCATCACAAACAACAATGACGTATCGGAAATCGCGGGAAACGCACCACGGAAAGTTGCGTGTATAGAGGCAACGAAAAATGCAGTGTATCGCATCCCAACCTCATGCGCATGATGCACGTGTTCAAGGAGAGCCTTGTGACAATATTAGCTTTGTAGCAAAAATTCTCGCTTACTTTGTGAAAGTTGTAGTGCTCTCCAAACTATTGAGTAAGTTTTGATATAGCCTCGTAATTCGAGCGCACGCAATAATGAGTGCTGTGTACGATGAAACAATAGCCGATGGAGGGAGCGAAACAATAAGGGTTGATCCTCATTTCTTTGCTGAATTGAATGTATCGGATGTCATTCGCAATTCATCTTCTATAAGCATTTTCTCGATAAATACAATATTTAAATTTTATGCAGAATATTTGTTTCGAGCGGTGTAATAAATTGCAGTTCATAAACTTTCGGCCAGCCTTTGCAACAATAGCATTATACCAACCGTTGAATTTAAAACATATACGTTTCGGGGTGGCAGAAAAAGGGTGTGATTAATTAGTTACAGTTTTGCCGGGCACTCTCTTTCACACAATTGCATCAGACGCTCACCACACCCACGTTGCCACTGCTGGCCGCGCTCAAGCAGCACCATTTGCACTCGGACACATAAATCATAAAAAAGCGTTTTTCCTCAGCAACTTTTAACTTCGCCGCTGCTACCACCGCCCGCCGTGCAGTGCGCATTTCAATCCTTTTCTTTTTATCCACTCCTCCAGGAGCGATCCCAGTTTTTACTCCTTTAATTTGCGTTTTTCTGCGCACATCGTTTATTCCTCACGAGCGCATTGCTTACATAAACATTACCCTACTCCAGCGCGTCGTAAACAAAACGAATAAGAACGCGATAAATAAAATAAGTGCGGTTTTTCTGATGCGAATTTAAAGCAAACAATTAACCGCCTGCGGGGGAAAATCTTGGCTGCTCTTAGCATACGTTCAACCGTTTAACTCTAGGAAATCATCCAAGAGCATGAGCATGCTGCCTGGCTGGCGGGAACGAAACCTCTATGTGTGGTGCATTTATTTATTCGCCAAGGCAGCACCAGCGCAGCCCCGCAATAAATTAAACCTTTTCCTCTCCCACGCCCGCCCCGCATGCATTCATGCATCGCGTAATCGCCAAACACCACCTTCACAGCCGAGGTTCATTGCATCCCATTCCGTTGCATTTCATTTTCAGCGAGCGCAGCAGCGCAAATGCGGGCCAGATTTATCATCACGCCGTATTTGTGTGTATGCAAACTCGGCAGCGTGCGTTTGTTTTAGACATTTTCGACGATGCATTCAAGACGCAGAACTTCTTGCAATGGAAAAATCGACTTAACTTGGTGGCCGTAATTCCCATGGCATACAAACTAAGATTATTTGGGAAATAAGGTGGCGGCTGCCTCGGCAAGATTCATATTAATGTTGTATGTAAATTAGAAGCACAATAAGCAGCGAGAAAACTGAATGCAGCCACGATTTAAGCAGTGCTAAGTACTTGCAGTTGACAAACGCAAACAGAACGATGCTTTCACAAAATTCAACTATAGTTGGAATATATTGCGGTTTTTTCAGACTGTTTTTTCACAATTTGATAAGAAACGGCCACACCTGGAAGAAGCACTATAGCGCTATAGTCGCAAACTATTACGGCTTATTCCCGATTTTCTGCTCTCTCTTCAATTTCGCACACAACCGCCGAGACCACGCGCGTAATACATGCGCAAGGCACGACCGAATCCTATTACGTAAGAAAGGGCGTGCCGCAGATGAGAAAACCGCAGAGCATTTCGGAATATTCGTTTCTACTTTCCGACGCGTTGTGTCCGTTTTTGGCTTTTCGCATTACGGGTGCTGCTGCTGCTGTGGCTGCTATATCACTATAATCCTCGGGGCGCCGCAAGATTGGAAAAGTAATTTTCCCGATTAGCTTTTCGTTTTGCATCAATTCGACGACTGCTCGGCGCTCGGTGAAAGATTCATGAAGATTTATAAGGACACCCGAACGCACGTACACCGCAGCGGGAAGAAAACGGGAAAGCGGAATGAAAGAAAGCTTGAAGTTCACGGCAAGTTTTCGGCCGAGAGACCCCGGCGGACTGAGTTTGGTTATTGTATTCGACGTCAGGTGAGGGAAAATAGTTTGTCCGGCGTTAATTTTTCACTTTAATGCTTGTTGCACTTACGGCTCCCGTCCGCTAACGCTGTGTGTTTTGACTTATTGAAAAGTTTGCCTTTCCCCCGACTACGGCGGCGGAAAATGTAGCAGAAAATGAGCAGAATAAAAGAGTAAGTAGACCCAAGAAAGGCGAACACGCCTCTAGGCGAACTAAAACGATTTATTAATGATTAATATTGCGCGTGGCCGGAAGAACTACCACTGTCTCTCCAAATCGAGCACTTAGCGCTTGATTAATTACCAATGAAATGATTAATGCAAACAGTAATTTTCGCATTATCTAAATAAGCTATCTTTTTATTCTTCCGCTTTGTGAATCGCACCCTTAAACCGCGTTTTACAAGCATTTTGTACATCCTGCACACGAGCCGATAAAACTTTGCGCCAAGAGAAACAAGACCGTCGCAGACTGCGTCCTTGTAAGGTGTGTAGGGAAATCACCGAAAGGATGCGCTGCGCTATGGAACAGTTAGCACGGCGGCCGCAACGCGGATAAGCTAATCTTGCATTTCTAATTAGCATACGAGCGCCCAAGAAGCCGAACGCAAGCACGCTCGTAATTAAAACCAACCTGCGGCCGCCAACCTGGCATCTAGCCGGTGGAAAATTTTCCGCTGGATTTTCCGATGCGCTCCACTCATTCCCGGCGCCCGAAGAAGAAACTTTATTATGTGCCGCATTAAAGCCGAAACGTGTTATTAAAAAGAAATTTGTTTTGGCCCGCACCCGTTCTTAATTCCTTCCTCGATGCCTAAACGACACACGCTGTGCGATGATAAAGTTAACGTCAAAATAAATTGTTATTAAACGCGCGCGGATTACGCTGAACATAATGCGGTGCGATTCAGGTTAATGTGTACCGCAAGAAAATGTCCGTGAGGAAATTTAATCAAATTAAAAAGGTCCCGCATTTAATTTAATTCAATGTAAACAAAAACTGGTAGTTTTTTGCATCTTGTTTAGATTTTTTTGCGCACGAAAGTAATTGCTGAAGAGAAATGATCGTTGTCACGGCGTCCTGAAGACGTTCTGACATTTAGTAGTAACAGGCGGGTGGGGAAAAACCGAAACGGCGCCGGCGACGTAAACAAAGCCGAGGCCGAGGCTGGGCGTATTTAGCACAGGAAAAATAAAGCGTAAAGTCGAAGAGAAAACGTGACGATGCCAACGAGGACGCAATGACTTGGAGAGGGTGACGTCTGGCATCGTTTTGCACACTGCATACTTTTTGCATCTGCATACCCTGCACGCTCTGCACTCTTGCTCGGTGACTGCTATTTATTACACGCGCAAGCTATTACAATTACTTCGAAGTGACGTGAGCCGAAAACAGCGGTACTGCGATATGCTACTCCAACAAAATTAGCAAACAAAAATTTCTATTTGAACTAGAAAATCACAAAAATAGTTATTTTCATATTTTTTTTATTCCCCAACCCAAGTTAGAGTATGTACAGTAATCCAGGAAGTATTAATCTGACCCTGTATGCAAAAGTCAACGAGGCGTCGTGAGAAGAAAATCTACGGAAGCGAACGCACATTAGAGAGCAACGCGCAGCGCAACGCACAAAAAATGCGCGCCGAGCGTGTGTGCTTGACTGCAAAGTGCATTCATGGTATGCCATTCCGACGCCTTTAACGCCTAGCCTAGGCAAGGAGCCGAGAGAACGATGGCGCCGAAAAAAAGAGAACAAAAACTTTCCTTTTAGTAACGCATCGGATAGCACACACCAACGTCGAGCATTAACTGGGTCACACTTCACACCCCGCGTTGCCAAACGAATTATAATATGGAATATAATATGCGGAGCAAAAAATAATATCGTTGCAAAAATGCATTCGCGATTTGCATAATGCCCGCATGGAAATGAATGAGTGCACCGCTTGCAAGAGAACTATATAAAATTGAATTGACTCTTAAAAAATTGCTATTCATATTTGCAATAAAAGCTCCTTTTTTCTTTTTCTAAAAAATAACGTGTGCCGCCGGTTCGATCGAAATTTTGACATCTATAGGTCTTCATCTTATTCTTTGCAAAGCCCGAAAGATGGCTTTATTTGTTATTTGCGTCCTGTGGATGGAGCGCGCTTGCATAATGGAAAGAGACATCAAACGAAACGATCGCTACATCCTTTCGCCTACAGCCGCGGCGGCTATTGGGAAAACATTGTGGATGCGGCGCATGGGTAGTAAAAAAACGCCCGTCGCCGTCATATAACAACAGCGTTATCAATATTTATTGGCGCGTCCCATTCAGGAGCAATAAATTTAAACAAATATCCTACCAACGTGAACGTGGCTGGGAAGCAACACAAACACAAAACACCTACAAATCTGCATCGCTAAAAATAAATAAAATGAAGGTAAATTCCCAAATGCGAATTTTAGCAATATTGCCAAGGAGTGAACTGCAACTACTACTAGACTGAATAAAACGCTGCGCAATTGTAGACGGGGATAAAACTGAAGCCGGGGAGGTTTCCAGGTGCATTTTTCTAGGTGGATATGCGATCGAATGATACGCGATAGCTATTCGAATAGACCGTGATATATTGCAGCGAAAAAGAGTTGCGCGCAAGGCGATCCCAGTTGCATCCTGCGCGCGCTCCCCAGCGTTTATTGTGTCTTTCTCCATAAATACTAAGACTGTGATTCATCGCCCCATGCGGATGGTTTCTGCGTTTTCAGTCCCAAAAGATCGATGGCTTAGCCTTAAATAAATTCCATGCAAAGATAAAAGAATTTTTCAAACTCATAATATTGTAAAAGAAATATGATTTTATTGATGGCAAGAAAATGAGGATTATGTAGGAAATGTGGCGCAGTAAGTAGAGCAGTAGGGCTGGAAGTAATTAACGCATTTCCAAATCGATGCAGTTCTAAAAATATAATGTTCAAGGCTGTGAAAGCAAACTTTCAGAATAAGTCATGTGCCTTGACCCAATTGCGAAAATATGCAACTTAATAAAGTAGATTTGTAAAGTGCAATAAAAATAAGCAATTGCTCTATTATTAATTATGTAGGTGCCTTAATGAGCTTTACATTCAATATTTCATATTAAATTTTACATAAATGCACTGCATTTGATCGAAAACCGCAACCATAATCATTATCAAAAAGCAATATCGCATAATTCAGCACAAAACATTCCAGCGCTATTCAAAATTGAGATAATTCAATCGTACCGTTTTCCTCATTGCGATATGCTTTCACGCCAAAACAAATCGAAATAGACTCTTCAACTGCTAACCGAGCCCGTCATCACCGACATTATGATGAATCATTTTCCGAAAACGTAATTAAAGCCACATTAATATATAATTTAATCATGTTTGCCCTCTTCGGTGCTGATTTTCTGCTTATTGATTGTCGAAAGCTGAGCGCCACGCATAGCAATCATAAAAGCGTGCTCAAAAAACAATTAATGCTGCTCCCGGTCGCATTCGTTGCTCCCTAATTGTAATTTCATTATAATCGAAAACATATTGTGTTTGCGATATGCTACGTATCCTGTGAGTACGAATTGGACGAACATCAATCATTGGAATTGTTTTCTAGAGCGCAAAACGGACACACATTGAATGTAAATTGTATTACTCTGAATTAAGGAATTTTTATTTTTCCCTCAACGAAATTGTGGCATCTAACGACTTTCAGGTGTTCAGGTATTTAGGGGTGCTGTTACGGCGAACTAAATACGTTTATATCTCACATAATCATTCATAACCATTAAAAATGCATTGTGTGTCGTCGCGGGGAAGGCAAAACAACGGTGACAGCCGCGCAAAACTTATGAGTTCAACAACACATGCAGACAACTCGTATGTATTCATACATTTTGTTAATGATGCCGTCGACCGTCGGCAGTACTCGGCTCGGCACCCCGTAAATTTGCGTTTTGTTTACTATTACATATTGCACATGCTATAAGTTTCTATTTCCTTCCATTTACCCATTTACCCCATAGACTACTAGTCTAGTCTAGTCTAGTACAGTGTTTCTCAACAATGCAATGCATTGCGGCCCCTAAAAACTATTTTCGTTTTTGCCAAGGACCCCTAGCCCTAGATGGAGCCGCGCCCCCCCCGGTTGAGAAACACGGGTCTAGTAGACTACTAGAGGCGTTAAAACAGATACGGACAGGCAGGTAAGTGCTTTAACCACTCGCAGAAAAACTTCTTGCGGTAGAATTAGTACACCTACATGAAATTTACCTTTAGCTGCTCACATTTCACCCGTGCGTTAATGTAAATAAACAGGTAGGTATTAGTAATAGAATAGTTACTCCACGCGTAGAAAGAGCTGTATCACAACGAATATAGGTATCTGCTTAAAATAATGGGAAATGCCATCATCGTCGTAATATTGTATATTTCGGGTAGGTAGAAATACAATCGCATTATACATCTCGTTGAATTCGTATTGCAGATTGCAGATTGGTTACAGATGCAGGGAAACTCAAGGATTTCCTTCGGCTAAGGTGAATCCGATAATAAAGCTCCATAAACATGGCCGTCTACCACACTTTCTACAACGTTAGATGATGCTCAAAAATTGAAATAACAATAAATCACAAACAATGCGTGGAAAAATGAAAAGGACCACATGGTGTTTGTGTGTGTTATCCGAACATCAAACACGTTCATCACCATTTCATCAATTCATCATTTTACAACGCATCGCAGGGTGGTAGCGTAGCTAACAGTTTCTGTTATCATTTGCCAAAGCAATTTTCCATTTTTTTGCGAACCATTGCAGAAAACCCAATATTTACCATCGCACAACGCGTATGTACAGGCAAATATTAATCAGTAACATGTATTTGTAGCAACTAAACAACGCTAAATTTGTTTATTTACAGCATGCAAATACATGTGTAAATATGCGGTAATTCTTCGACGGGCGCTATGATATTTGTCGCGGAATAATAAGTAAAATGGAAAAATAAAAGAATTAAATTACCAAATAAAACATGCCATCCAGGGGCCGCGTTTTCAAAATTAAAACAAATGGTATATTGCGGGTTATAAATCAACCTTGTATTGTTGCAAACAAAATTCACAAATTTTCACCACAGTATAAAATAAAACGCGCTACTATCGCGTATGTTTATGGAAGCAACAAAAAATAAACAACAAATTGTTAATTTTGTTATTATTATTATTTGTTAAAAGAAATTAATTAAATAAATTGGAATTTATAAATTCATAAATACAGGTATTTATAATTTCACAAATAAATCATATTGCTGAATTGAATTATTTGCCAGTTACAAAACGTTTAAATTGCGATAGTAGATGAAATCTTTAAACAAGTTATTCGAAAAGTATGTTATATAAGAAATTTAGCAATTTATATGCATGAAAAGAAATTCTTTTGTCGTTTATATGCTAATATCAAATTTTTATTCCGCCTAGATGCGTTTTATTTCTTTCTCTAGTAGATGTTCAACCCTTTCATATTTATACTTTGTCATAACCTCATATGCTTGAGAAACAAAACATCAGCAACACTATTGGGCTATATTTTCAAAGACAAGTGGTTAAACTAGACAAAGCCTACACAGTTGTTGTTAAAATGGCTATAAGCAACGGGCAATAAAAACACCGCTCACCGGAAGAGACCGGCTGCTGTGAGCAATAACTGCCGGACGGTCGCCCGCATCCTTCAGACGCACACGCCCGCCTGGAGTGCTGCAAAGTGGCTGGCGGACGACGTCGATGGCAGTAGAGTTGTCAATTACAGTAGCAACACATCGGATGTGAGGAAAAACTCAGCAACAAAACGCAATAGTTACAAAATGAACATATTCCATGTACCATTGAACATTGCGTACACATGTGCCTTGCAATAGTTGAAGAAATAAAATTAAAAAAGAAATAGCGGGAAAATGGCACGCCTGGTATATGTGGATGGTATACAGTGGAAAATAAGGAAATGTGCAAAGTGAAAATTTGTTATGCCGAATTTTATTTAAGCAACAACTGCAAATAATATAATAAGCCAAGAATGCATGCCTAATGCGTTTCGGTAAATGTTGCATGTATGAGGCACGCGCACTTTCATTGTATGTGAAGTATGTGGCGTTATAGCAGATGTACGGAATGTGGAAGGACTCTTCTCGGTCGTCGTCGTCGTCGAAAATGTGAGTAATGCAACACGTAATGTCAAGCAATATAGAGCGTGTTCAACACTGAGAAAACAAAACAAAACACTTTTGTCGTGCTGGCGCACTTGTAACAATGCTCACAACAATGTGAAAACTGAAAGTGTCTAGGGATGCTTAGAAAAACTCCGTTTATTTTGCACCGGATAAAATAGTAATTTTTAAATTTAATTTATTAATGAAACACTAAAATTAAACCAGCAAAATATATTATCAAAAATGAGCTGCGACTAATAATCAAGTGCAATGTGGTGATAAACAAATTGGCCCGATATAAATTCGTTTGAATTTAATATCTCGTATCTACGCTGCAGCAGCGTTGATATGGTAAATTGATTAAATTAAAAATTCATATGCACAATAATCATCGGCTTATAGTACATATTGCCAATTTATGCGGACGAAATAATAAATTGAAGTAAATTCAACATAAATCCGCCATAATTACGCTGCAACCAGATTTTAATTTCAAAATTCAATTTAATAACGGCTGCTGGGGTACTAAAACTTCAAACGACTGACAGCTAATTAATCTCCATCGAATTACAACGAACGCAAAACTTAAGGACGACCGAGCGATCCAGCAGTATATATGCCGCAATCGATGTGCGTCACGAACCAGTGGCGCGTGCGCTCGTCTTTACGAGCCGCCGACTAATAGTGCATGAAATTCTCATTTCGTTTAAAGTCAATTAACTGGTCGGCAAAAAGCAACGACGATCGCGCACGAAATATATAATAAAACTGTTTCAAGCGTCTCATCGCTTTATGATATAACTTCGCGAAATGTTTTCAGCTTCAATGACGAAGGTGCCGTAGTGCTTTGGCGCTTTTGCATGCCGTCAACCATCCGCGCGCGTCACAAAAGCGAATAGGCACCCGGCCGCCGCCACGCCGACGACGAAGAAAATTATGATTTTCGCCGGCATGGAAGCATAAAGTCAAAGACCATGCGCGTGTGGCGCCCTGGATCGTCGTGGAAAATGTGCAAAACGTCGAAAATTTGATTCCCTTTCAGTGCGCGCGTGCCGGCGTGTACAAAGTGGGTTGGCTGCTATGACTGCCGGGAATAGCAACCGCAATTCTATTAAAAAGTGCTAACTATATCAAGACGAAAAGCCACCGTGGTATATTCTCTATGTGTACGCACAAGCAGGACAAGCCGACACTGCTGTAAGAAGTAAGAAAAAGGACGAGTGAAACTTTGCGCAGGCAAATGGCTTGGAGCTACTACCACGCAAGGCGCCGATTCGAAATTAAGATTTTATGAGGTTAGAAACCGTGGGAGAAAATTATAATTATATGAAAATGAAGCGCCATCGCTGTGGCGCGCCGTAACTCGGTTTTGACTTCGTTTTGATTTAATAAATTTAATTGTTTCTGCGGTGCGGTGCGCGCGACCACTGAAAGTTTTCCTTGGCGACGGCAAAATTAGAAGAAATATTATCAAGTCAAATCAAATCCAGGCTTTGTCCGACTTCTTGTCACGTAATTAAATTTTATGGAGCGTATTTACTTACTACACTCTCCCTTCGGATTGTTTTCTCTATTTAAGTTTATTACCTGTAACAGAAAAAAGACAAATTAATATTTATCAATATAATGAACAGGTAGATTTGGTGATTAATAGATATAAGCTAAATTGATGCGGTTCTATTGCAATCAAATCGCACCGAGTTTATAAATAGAAACAATGAATAAATGGGCAGACTTTCAGAAACGTGAATAAATGCGAGAAGGTTAACCCACACAGAAATTAAGTGTTGAAATTAACATGGAAGCAGGCGCATTAAGGGAGCATTAAATAATAAAACGGCTGCGTCAGTTTCATTTTGGGTGTCGGCGTTAATGTATTTATGCATCAATGTTTGATGCGTGAGCAACGCGTCTACTGTTAGTTCGTGAATAATATTCCAACATAGCCATTACATGAAACTGTGCTGGATATTAATATGAATTCTTGTGTGATATTAATTTGCGACTTGACACGCATGTGAATTGAATACATCACTGCGGCTTTTATGTTAATTGAATGAAATTTCATTTCCGGTACTTAATAGCAAAATACAATTCTTATTTCCAAAAATTATTGCAGTAGTATTCTATGTAACTTTCCATGATTATTTGCATGTATAATAATTCATATCCAATACATACTTATATCGCAAAATGGAAAATATTAATAAAATTAATGATTATTTGCGGACAAAAATTGATATTATTAAATCCAAATAAAGATTTAATGCGAAATAATATTTTTATGCATTTGTCGCCCATATAACGATTAAATTCCACCCTCATATTTTTTTGCATAATTATATAGCGCATCGATCTTCGCCAATAAATAAATCCGCATTATCCGCCCATCATATATTTTGCCATCATCGCTCACACACCATGTATGCAGATCGCAGCCTCAATAAAATATCTATAATCGTAACATCATACTCGCAGCCACGATTTACGCATAAAAAATATGCATATAGCGATGAAAACGTTGCACGCGCAGGAACTGTAGTATATCGCACGTTTTTTACACATCTATCTTTATCTCGGTCGCGCGCAATCATTAATCAATTTTGCTCCACCGTTTTTTCACCATGATGAGCACCGATCCGCTGTGTACATATTTATATTTCCATAATGATTACATCTCCAAAAGCTCAATGATCAAGCAACTATGCATTATTCAATATTGTACATTCAATTGGAAAACATCTCCGGTATCTTCAAAGACCAACCACTTAAATTTAATAATGTTGTTATTTTTGTGCGCAAAACATTTCTCTACCTGGCGCAGCGGAATAAACAAGTTGCGCCGAACGAAGGGAATGATAAACAACGAAAAGAGGAGCAAAGCAACAAATAATGAAGCGCCCACAAAGACTACGTGATCCACGGATCTCATCGTCCTGCGCTCGCGTTCGCGCTCGCGCTCCTGTCGCGCGCGTCTCCGGTATGCCGTAAAAAGCTGCGACCGAAAAGCGTTAGCAGCCAGCACGCGAGGGATTGCCAGGATATGGCTGGCCTGCACGTGCACGACATCCAACACAAACTATTTATTTCTTGTTTCCGGGATTGCCTCCTGTGCTCGCGCTTGCGCTCCTCCTCTCCGCCAGCGTGAAATACGCGATGCTGTATATCCTTTTCACAACTAAAATTTCCTGCTGTGCTGCGTGCTTGTTTGGATAAAAATGCGGTGCAGCAGCAGCGGCAATATATGAATGTACACGTAAATGTTTCGGCGATGTGCGTGTAAACGTTGGTAAATGCACTAGTTGGGAGTGAGATGGCGCAAAGGTGCATCTTGCAGGGTAGGATGCAGCACACGACCGGAGCGTGGCAAAAACAAACCTTACGACGTTTTTATAATTTAAGAACGTACACATACTCAGACGGCCTGAGTTGTTGGAATTAGTATTTGCGAATTTCATAAAATTTTGATGAAATTTATCAGTTGCCGCGTAGAAACTACAAAGAATACAACATAATTAAAAATGCCTTTTTTACACTCAATTTCAATTAGTTCGAATCGCAACCCGGATTGTTTCCAATTCAATTCGTTTCATTTTATTTTCATGGAAATTCAATACTCTAATGACGATCGCGAAGGAGGTGGACGACCAACGGCGACGACGGAATGTCGATAGATAGCTTTCGATCAGTGCGCACGCGAGAACGGGCGAGCCTTGATTACAGCTTTGAAAGATTGCGAACGAGCTGGCTCGCGGTGAACGGAAACTTTTCACTACACTACTATTCGGTTCTTATCTGGAAGGGGAGGGGGGCGCTTTTAGAAGTAATAGACGAATACGGAAGGCAGATGCAAGTAAAACCGCACTTGAGGCAAGTTGCGACTACGGCCGAAAGTTGCAAGTTGCTAATAGTTGCAAACGGAAAGGGGATGGGATTGACTCCTCTCTGCGTAGTTCTTGCCGCCAGCGGTAAATTAGAAGACGACGAAAAACGAAATAATGACAAATAAAACAAGGAGAGTTTCCAGATAATGATTCAAACTGGAACAAAACGTTTGGGACTCGCTAGAATCTAGATAATTAAAATAAATGCGCGATGAACAAAGTATTCTGGAATATATTGATGAAATTCCTCTCAGTCAAATGCGCGACAAATATAAATATAACACAAGGAAAAAATGAAACCGTGTTATCATAGCCCAAGGCAGCAGCAAACAAAGCAGTCTTAACGTAGCCAAGCAAAATTATTAACTTTGTCTGCGCGCAAATAAAAATGCACGCTAGAAGTTTTTCATTAGTTATCCCTCGGCATACTTGCATTCATCCCCACCTTATTTACTTCGACCTTTGTAGTATTCTAGGTACTACAGGATATACGGTATAAAAAGATAGAGAACTTGCAAGTATGCACCTAAAAGCGGATATAGTAACAAGATAAACACACCAAAGGTTCAACAAAGAAATACCACTATTTGTAAATATATGAATATATTACAACTGCATTGAGAGATACAACATCCTATATAATATGAAAATGAAGAAACGGTAAATAAAAATTACAGTTTCAGAAGAAAATACTACAAAGCACCACAGTTGTGTACTTCCGACTTCTGCTCTCTTCGCCATGAAACATCATAGTCGAAAGCAAATACACGGCGTAACGATTATCTGATAATTTCACATTCTAACCGGAATAAGTGTACTGCATAAAAACAATACCCACATTAACAAAGTATCAAATAAATTGATAAGCAGATATAAACCAAAAGATAATTGCTTGTATAATCCTAACTTCAAACCAATGCAGACTTGGTTACTACCAATAATTCCAACCAATAATTAATTTTATGTAAAGAATAAATACAAAACAAAAAGATTCATAAAAAAAAATTATGGAAGGTAGACGCTGAAGAGGATAATATATGAACATCGCCGCATATATGCGCATCACGAATACCTTGGAGCATTCGATATTGACAAGAATGGCTGCAAAAGCGAACGCAAATATCACGACAATATGCATACGGCAGCAGCACACGTTCTCCCTCGAGGTCCAATTGCTCAAGAGGAGTTTGAGGGTCTGTCAAATCAAACGACATCTTTTTCCTTTGCATTCCCTTTCGGCATTTATCGTGAGTGTGATCTATGACTTTTCAAAATATTCAATTCAGGTAAGTATAAATTTAAGACTTTTATGAACAATTGGATAAATTGATGTATTCGTAGGAAAGAAATTAAAAGGAGAAACATTCAATACATAAAATAATTTTATTCGTGTGTACTAATCGTTTGCAGCACTTAATCCAATCCACCGTTCATCGACATCGCACAGACTGGCGCCAGCAAGTCGCGTCGCTATCTCACACCACAATCACGTCGGCGGCGTCTGCCCTAACGCCCTTTCTTCCGCGCCCAGCCTGTCTGCAGCCACCGCACCGTGACGACCAACTGCGTGCGTATTATATACGATCTGCAAATGCATTCATTCGGCATAGGTCCAGCAGACGCCGTCTGCATCTCAAACCGCGAACCCTGTAGCAACCCCTACGTTTAGATATTTGTTTTTCCCTAACTGCTGACAGCTCATTGTCTACCTATTCCCTGTAAGGGTTTTTTTAGCGTAGTAAATCAGTTAATTCCAAACATAAATTTTAATCGAGTTGCAATTCAGGAAATTTCTGTGACCATCGAAATTTTCGAATAGTCATCGAAATCAATCCCTAGCTAGACAAAGGACGATGTAAAGGATGCGGTAGACATATTGGGGATGGGATGAATCATCCCCCAGATGCAATACGACGCTATATCGTCGACAATGACGATAAAAGTACAACGTGCAATGTACACATAAGGATGCTGTTTGCTCACGTTCCACTCGACACACAAATGGAAAGGACCATGATATGAATGCGTAGAACTCGCCAGGACGTATGGGGAATTTTGATGATGATGCAGATAGTCCACTGCAATTTGTCACCGATGGGCAGATAATTAATTACCAAACAAGATAAAAACAATTTTGGTAAACGTATGATTCGGATACGGATTTAAAATGTCTATCAACAGATTAAATGAATTAATTTTTGCGAATGAGCGAAAAATAAAAATTACAGCAATATTTTTAATTGCAATAAAATTTTAATAAGGGCGATAAGTTCGAGGAAAAACATAAAAGTGCGCCCATCCACGGAAAAAAAAACAAAGCAAGTTTTTATGATCTGTGATTTTCATCTCGTCGCTAAAAACATTACGAGCACGCGTTGCTGCTGCATGTCGCGTTTAATAATTAATAATAAAATTCTCCGGCGTCGACACTTTGCACGTCTCTTTACATTTTCAACGCTAAGCCGCATCCCACTCTTTCTTTTTCGCTTATTTTTTACCCGACAAGATATACCATGATAACATAGGGGTGCGTAAACAATATACAATCTATGCGCACTTCCACAATTGCACTTGCCCATCTCCAGTGCGCAAGCATCCACATACACCCACACGCATACGTTTTCATGATTCAAATTAAAATTTGCATATTTTTATTTTATTCTTTACACCCTCGTCGTCCATGCACGGCGGTCGAGAGGGGAGCCAGTCGGGGCGTAAAACATTTTATTGTCACTTTGCTGCAATTTAGAAATGACTTCATTAGTGAGCGCGGGAGCGATGGACCGCGTCCGTCAAATCAACTTAGTGTGTGCTTAATAAACCGAGAGAAGAATGGAAGTGAAGTGGGACGAAAATGAAAAAAAAAGATATAAAATATTACTGCTGAGGGAGAAAGGGGAAAGGTTGCGGAAGAGCGCGTTTTACTGACGCGATTTTAATTGTACGGCGCCTGTATTTCGCTAACAAGATTTAATTAAGGTATTTCCGGTGCCATGTTTTATAGAGTTAATTAAAAACATTGCAATTGAATGTTTATTTCTACCGTTAACGTTGCAACATTTTTAGGAAAATTAAAACAGTTTAGGAAGGATATAGAATTGTTTGAAGCGCATGCGCCCGCCAACTCGCACAAGGCTAATTGGTCATTACATTTTTCCCATATTCATCACAGAGTTCTAGCATCATCATCATCATCATCATCAACCAACAGACTGTTGCCAACAATCATTTGTTGGCCTCGAAATGCTGATGCAACCAACATACGTGTTAATCTACGAATATATAGAAATATCCAGTTTGTGCATCATCCAAGTGAAAACCTAAAAACCAGCAGCCGAGAGAGCTCTCAGAGGATGTCGGATCAAAAGGGCACTCATTCCCGCACTCACACAAGATGAATGAAGAACGCTCGGCTTTGACTTTCCCACTGCGTGCGTCCACTAATGGCTGGCAAAATGATCGTAATATCGTCTTCTGTTGGAACAGAACAAAAGCCTAAATCGCACAAGGCGAATAATGGAACAAAAAAATCGTAATTCTTACAAGATCTTCACGATGGTATCAACGTCACATTCCGCTGTTAAATACCTATAAAACTTCATCATCATTATCTTCTTCATCACTGTAAAAGATGATCACCAATCGATAGAAAATTTCGCGGAAAAATTATACGCGATATCTCGCGCTCGTCAATCAGGAATTTTTCCTCTTCGCGTAGATTAGCGTTGATTAATCGGCGGCGCAGTTTTTTTCCAGCCGTGCAGTATACTTGACTCGGAACGATCAAATTAGTATCGCTAATCTCATTCTCGCCATCCTGCGCAGGCGGCAGCCGGCGATTGTCGGGCAAGGATTAGGACATTATCGAGCCGCGCGCATTCCAACCGACTGTCGGGGAACTTCCAGTGGCACGCTCGCACGGCCGACAGGAGTTTACGGACACGTCGAAACCTCAGCGCGCAGAAATGCTTAATGCGAACGGATTAAGTCGACATCGGCCGTGCGCCCAACCATACTAATAGTCGCATGCGCACTCTTTATGTCATTATCCTTCCGGATTTTTTCCTTCGACTAAATCTTATGAAAAGCCGAGAAAATTAAGTATGGATAAGAAACGAAGAAACGTTTGATTCTATAATGCGAAATACAATTTAGCTTAATTTTATTTCTCAAAATTTTAAAGCGCCAGGCCAAACTGAAACTACCGTTGTTAGGATAGACTTGAATTTCAAGTAATTTAGATCAAGGAAGCAGCCTCCCTGCATCGCTCCTTCTTGGGTTCGCGATTAAATTCGCAAGTCGAATGAGAATGGATGCGAGGCAAAGTGTAGAAGCAGCGTAGATAGTCAAAAGGAAGTAGATTAGCGCGCCAGCGCGCAGGCGTGTTGTCGACCCGACTGGGTGATTTATGACGGAAATTAATTAATAACAACTGCGCGGAGGAAACGTCGTGAAGATGCAAGAACAATATGCAACTCTACTATTTCAAATATACTACACGATCAGCGACTGCTTTATCAAAGTACCTCGCGCGTAGTATTATTCACAATGAAGCGACGACCAGCGCCTCGCGCCTCTACGACTATAAACTATGGAACAATCTATACTCCAACATAAATTCTACAATGTAGTCATTTAGTCATATATATCCATATTGCAATATTTACTCATATAAATTGCAATAAATCACCCGTCTCAACAATATCCGTGTGGCTGGTAATAAATTATGCGTCTGTGAACCAGCGCGAATGCAGCGCGAATTTGTCCCAAGAGTGCTTGCGCTCTTATCGCGAATGCAATTATTGATTCGGGTACTAGCCATGCTCTATTTGATCAATCCGAAAGAGTAACATTGCAAACAATGGCCTAATGCATTTTACTGAAGTCTTCTTGGTACTCGCGTACAAATTCTTATAACTTCTCACATATCGCACGTGATGCAATTGTAACAAAAGTATGAGAAGTGCTTGAACAAACCTCACGTCGAATACGCTCGCCATCCGCTGTTATTATGACACAAACAATGAGGGAGTGAATTTGCCATTTGGCCGACTTCATTTTTACGTTTATCTTTCGGACTCTCATTCTATGTAGAATGTTCAAGTAACTTCCGTGTTCGATTCGATTTTACTCACATCGCAAACGCAATTCGATCGGAGATGCAAAAAATTAATATTTGAAATGAAGATTTCAATAAAACGTACCAACAAGTCAAAACAACCATGAATATAATGCATTTTGCATGTCCCAGCGTCCACCCCTTTCCAGCATCCACCCCAATTCATCAATCGGCGTTCACTCGCATTATTTTGACACGACTTCACCCAACTCGTGACAGATCGAATTAAATAAAATGCACCTCCCTCTCGCTGGCCCCACACAGCAGACGAACGCGAGAGTTGACATCGGCAGCCACTGGATTCCCAATCGTATTCGTATTCACTTCGTATGGAGGAACATGGAAGCCGCCATCTGTATATGCGGCTGGGGACCGAATCAGTTCCGATGCGTTCCATTTCACAAATGTGTTGGGAAGTCTTCAACCCCTGATCGCATCACGCGCAAAACATATATGCAAACGCACGTTTCTGACTATGCAAAAGCATCGCATGACTGATCGAATTGAAAAAAAAAAACGCCAAACCGAGGGTGAGCAGCAGGTTACCTTTAGCTGCTGCACCATCCAATATGCAATAGATAGACAACAAAGCACAAAGCCACAGCATAATACCGGAAGCGTGGGTAGTTGTCGCAGATGACTGGCAGAAATACCATACATATTGTCGTCGGTTGAAACAAATATCCTGCATTATTTCAAGAGCCGAGAAAATTTCCAAACACAGCCGTCATGGTGATTATAGACTATCTGCATTGCGGGAAGGAAGGAAGGGAACGTCAAACGTTGGCTTCCGCGTGTGTATGCATTACAATCGTCAATTCGTCCCTTCATTAATTCACATTCACAACAATCCCTCACGAGCACCCTACTAGGTACCTTATGCGGTGGTGGCTGAAATAGAAGTAGTGCTAAGGACATCGGGGGGTGCGCGACAACCGCAACCAACGTGGAGGGTGGTGTGTGGCATGTGTAACATAAGAAGAACGAAATATGGAGAGCGAGAACGCGAGTTTAAATTGGATTTTAAACGGATCCGGTGTGCGCACACACATCTCAAACCGACCGCAGAATGACGCCCTGACGACGATGTCGACATCTAAATCAAGCCACGCGCGCGCGCCGCGTTTGCAACCGCCAGCAGCCGCCGCCTGATGCCATCGCCAAACGGTGGCATGGCGATGGCATTGTCGCCACGGCGATTGCCAGCGGTTCGCTCGCGCGCTTCTTAATCACAATCACGACGACAACACACAATTAATCGCTTTAATTCATGGGGAAATCCCTCCGCGCGCACACCCAAACACCACCCACCCATCCACTGCACGGATTGTTAATGCGCCGAATCAGCGCGTTTCGCTTATTAGAGGGTTTCCCCATCGGTGTGTTTCTCACTGTACAAGGCGCAGGCAAATACGATCCCGAAAAGGGGTGTAAGGAAATGAAAGACGACATTGACACTGACACGGCTTATTTCCGGATGCGTGAGCATTATCTAAGTTGTAGCAGAATGATTGATTCATAATTATTTGAATCGTTTGATTTTTTCGTTGAATTTCTTTAGTATTGATATAATAAATGAATTCACATATTCCAGAAGCGTCGAGTTTGCACGACGCGAATATGATCATCGCATTACGAATGGGGCTGGCCGGGCGCTGGGAGAGAATATAGAAGATTTGGGTCGTCGCACGATTTGCGGAGCAGCAGCGCGTAATCCAGGCGAACACCTAAGCCGAATCTTCGCTCGGGAGACGCGAACGCGTATCATCTATGCCCGCGTGCCACATATTTCTAAATTGAGAGAATTCACTTACATACATACCGCAAAGGAGATGCAATATTTGCGAATGTCTTCTTATTTCTTTTCCATATATGTATTTACAGCCGGCGGACGAAATGATCCTATGTATCCCATGAGTGATATTCCAATAAGACGGGAAAATTTGCGGGGCTTTCATATTTTACGTGTATTCACAGAAAATGCGTATTTTCTTATTTCTTTTAAAAGTTGAACATTGTCATTGTAATAATATGTGCGTTGTATTACCATTAGCGCTGCCGGTAGAAAATAATAATGAGAACATGCGAGGTGAGTAAATTGCGTTTAACTTTAAACTAGTCTGCTATGCCATTGACGGCGCGCGACTAAAACATAAACTAAGCGGAAGTGCACGTCGGGTAGATTGGTTGGCATGACAACAGGGACGCGCGCACCGCACGGCAAATTGCGAAAAGTCGAGTTTCCCGGAACGAGCGCGTCTTTCCTACCGTGCGCGGAAAGAGTAAACCCAAAGCATAAAGCAGTGGTCGCTGCAGGAAACTGTTAGTGATTGTAAACACCCAATTAACGTGGCACAGCGCGTGGAGACGTTCGACGTCTCAGGACGAGCCTCGTCCGCGGCGGATCGTCCTTATTAGTCACTGGATACTTTTAGTGCAGGTAGTTGATGTATGTGCACCACCCTGATTTCCTCGATGCCTTTCCTCTAATTGCGTTCGATCGTTTCGAACGATGGAAATACTAGGGTAAAATCATTTCTGTTTTCCTCCGCTTTCACTCGGTGAAATTCAATGTTTACATGAAATTGAATATAACTTTCAGATGATTAAATAGAACAAAATGGCAAATTTAAATTGATCAGTGAGTCAAACTAAATGTTTTTTGTGCCGTCGCGGAAGTGCAATTACATGGGAAACTTGCTCAATCGAAAAATAATCGAAGCGCATAATAAGAATTAAATTCGAATTAAAAGCGCATGACGTGAAATTACAAGTACTCTAATTATAAACTGGCAGTGCAAGCGCGCGAGCGCAGCGGTACGGAATCGATGCGAAAACTTTTCGACCGCGCGCGGTTATTGCCAACTTTGCAATTTTGCAATGTATGTATATTGTTGCCTGATTTCCAAATGCACTGGGTTGAAAAGACCTGGCGGAGAAAGAGAGAGAGAGAGAGTGCGCCTGGCTCTTCAGCGAATTAATTCAAAGTCGAAATTGTAATACTTGCGATGCGAGATAGTTTGGCTTCGTGGCGATAGTAAATTCGTACTAGTTTTAAGTGCACATTGTAATCAACTAGTGCACGAGCGGCCGAATTGATTACGTTAATTCGCAGGGAGTTAATTAACTAGCGAGTACTCCAACACATCTGGACTTCATACCAGCGCCGTAAAACGAGGTGACATCGCCGTGTCAAAACCAACATGATGCCAATTAGATGTACTGAGAAACGTCGTCAACTTTGTGAATAACAAGAATACTCTCTCCTATTTAATAATGTCGACGATGGCAGCGCATTTATTTCGATTCGCATTAATTATTCACTAATTTATGACGACAATGAGAATTAATAACTCTAAATTTATCTCAAGTTTCAGTCAGTATGCGTGAGCTTGTTTTGAATTTCTACCTTGACGGCGTAAATTTAGGTTATTTTGTAGCATGACTCGCAAAGAGACAATGGAGCAGATGAGATTGCCGTGCGTTCTCGTGTTACCGTCATCGCGCTCTCGTAATGTTTAATTAGTTCCGCGCGCCAATTATGGGACAACGTCTCCGAAGGGGGCGTAGACGTAGGAGTACTTGGACATGTACCAAACCAAAATCAACATTACACCCAAACCGTGGAATCAT
Source organism: Myllaena sp. GC000078 (assembly GCA_030264135.1). Taxonomy (NCBI): domain Eukaryota; kingdom Metazoa; phylum Arthropoda; class Insecta; order Coleoptera; family Staphylinidae; genus Myllaena; species Myllaena sp. GC000078. The sequence goes on from JARJDR010000049.1 coordinate 44,136, forward strand.
ATCTATACCATTTTCACCAATTTCAATGGCAACGTAAGGAAACATATGCCGCCAGCATTAAAGGACAGCCAGCTCCTTATTTCTAAGGATAAGCAAGAACTTGTGGAACGAGAGGAGGATTAGTTCGCGCGTCATCTGCTTGGCGCGTTAGAAACAACATCATTACAGTTTTGACATGGAGGCAAGCAGCCCACATGTGCGTGGAAAGGTCTGCGGGTAAGTGCACCCCAAACGATCGCACCACCTTCCTTCCTACTACTATCGCGGCGGTATCTTCTCAAGCATTCGCGCCTCTCCGGTATCATTTGTTGCGCCCGTTAGATTGCTTCCGAGGGGCTGGCGCTGTTATTAATAGATCTAATTATAATCCTGCGAAACATGAACTCGGGATGAGAACGTATCATTTCCAAATTAGTCGTATAATTCTCGGCACTTAGATTTTATTGAAGCGCGTAAGACGTATCATTAAAAGTTTCTTCATCAATAAAGTCCTACGCGCCGCAAAATCATTGACCTTTAAGGAAGGGTTCTAGTAAATCGCATGCATCAAGACAAAACTTGCAATTTGCTTACCCTTTTCTTAAAAAAGGTCCCCACTACTTTTCTGCCCAATAGTTCCGGTACTCGTGCTCATGATACCGAAACAAAACACTTGCCCGTACGCAATGCGGCATTCAACATAACGATGATCGCCGGGCGTCCGCAGCGATTTCCTTCGATATTGCGTGCGGGCGCCGCGCGCGCCGCCCGAAGCGCAAACTTATGGCACCCTTATGAGTAGTTACGTGAGGGTGCCGAAAATAATAGGTGCTGCGTGCAGCGAGCATGGGCCTCGCAGATGAAGAGTGGCGAACTAACACAATGAGGATGCGATGGTTGATTTCTTGCGTTCCCCAAGGACAACTACGAGCCAACCGTGGCAAAAAATTGTTATTTTACTATGTCGTCTCCGGAAAAAGAAAAAAGAAAATAACGAAACGCTGTTTACATGAAATTCAAAATGATCATGGAATTTGGCCATATCAATTTAGCTCCAAATTAAGACATTAGTACGAGTATTAAAGGTAAATTGCATTAAGCCTATAAGTAACCAAATCAAAAGAGGAACTCCCGAGGGATGTAATCTGCGCTCTCGAATCGGAATTAACCACGAGACTAGTTAGGTTGCCGCACCAGTAAGTTCTAACAATTTCAGGCTTTGGGTATGCCCAAGGACATCATGTGTGGCCTTTGTGGGAGGTTACAATTCAATCCTGCGGCGACCTTACCGGGAAGAAGCAAGCATAGTTTACTACGGTCGAACACTACTCATAGATTTGATTTTAGTACGTGCATCCATTTGTGTCCGTAGACCTCACAAGGACTAAACAAGGATGTGCACAGAGCAGAAACAGCACGATAGCGCTTCGTCCACCCGGAATTAAATTACGTCGCGTACACCTTGCCCCTCACATACTCACTACTTCTGTGCCATTCTCGTTTCACCGAATTTCATTCATAGAGTATGCCAGCTGCATGCATGCGCGCATAGCCGCAAATACTAGGTCCGCGATTAACAGAAAACTGAAAACACGGTGCGGTGATGAACGCTAAAAGATTTGACGCTTTCGGGAAGTACCGAGGAAGTAAATGGGATAGTCGACATTCCGATGTGAATTCCGCACAAATTCCATTTCCGATGAGTGTTGTGAGGGAATGCAACCCGAGGGGAGTGAACGTAGGGTGCGCATGAAAGAAGGAACTAAACCGGCCAATGCAAAAGAAGACAAGGAAGCGGACAGGATGTCACCTTCAATGGACTCCGTCATCGACCAGAGTGTATTATCCTGTGCAAGAGGACCGGAAGTGCATACTAACACGGAAGTTGAAAAACTATGAAGACTTAATGGGATTAATGAAGAATTACGATGTAAATAAAACACATTTGTGTCTAATATTTTCGACTTACAGGTAATAATGAAATTATTTGTAGAACTATAGAGGCAAGCCACATACCTGAAACAAAGACCAAATTTTAGGAAAACATTTTAATTTTGAGATCATATCAAACATTTCGCATGCACTTATTCAGTCAGTCAAAGCTGAGTTGGCATTTTTCATTTCCCTTTTGACTCATACATGCTGCACTTCAACTTGAATCTCCCGCATTCCCCCAAGTCCTTGCGCCTACCACTGGCGTGCGCGAGTGCGCATACATATACACGAATTCAAAACGAACATGAAAAATAAACCAACGTCAACGCCACGCGCTAAACCAATAGAGCATGCAATATATGCACTGCTATGCACTCGGCCCGACACTTCCTTCTAGCCCGCTTTTCATTCCCTGGCAAACGCTTCTGTTTTCCTTTCATGCATATAAATATAACGGCGCCGGCAATTTACACCAACACCCGTTGGTGCTGTCGTTCGATAGTTTTTCTTTTCCCCTAGACATAATTCAGTCAAATCTTTCGCCGCCTCTCTCCCCAACCGGATCATATTCGAAGAACGTAATGCATTTTTCATTTCATCGAAAGTTGCTTACGTCCAGGCATGGGGGCGCTGTCCACGGCCTGTTTGTAGCTACAACTTTTCAGGGATTGTGTGCGTAGGAGGGAGGCGTCTTCTTTGAACATAATAGGGATTTAGTGACGCGCAATATTTGTATATTTTGGCAGGAGAGTCGAAGAAAACTTCAAGTGTGGTGCTCTCACCCTATGATAGTTGAATGTTTTTATGTGCTAAGCGTCAAAAAGCAACCCCCTTCATGCTCTGCCAGTAGTCACACTTTGAATTTAAGTTGTTATTCGCACATACAAATGACACTGGCGCTTCGCTTATTGAATGCCATTTATATGGTAATTTTAACCACTGTAAATTTACACTTGAGCGGGAAAAGAAGCAATACGAGGAGGGGTGGTTAGTTTTAGGACCCTCCGGACGGTCGTTACGTGTGATATGTATAATGTTATGATGGTCAAAAACACACACATAAAAACTGAAAGCATTCAAAAGGAAAATAAATAAATAATTAATATGCAATGATTTACTGATATTAATAATTCATATTCAAATGTGTAGTTCGGCATGCGGATTAAAATCTGCATTGTAATATCAATTATTAAATTTCTCGAATCACATATGATAATAATTAATCGTTGCATAATTAAAGTACACCGCAGAAACGCAATTATAAATTATCATCTAATTACATATATGTATATTAGAGCGCAAACGCGAATAAATTAAATATTGTTCTAAAAATTGCAGATATTTATTTATGGATGCTCATTAATTCTATCTCCATCATTTCCTTTTTGCCTCCCCTCAATTCAAATTCCTTTTATTCCCCACTTCCGCGCTCCATCATCATTTTTTATAATCCAAATCGGAACACGAAAATCATCGTCAACATTGAGTAATTGCATTGCACCCGGTGCACCACGAGCGTGCAGAGGGACAAAGGCTGGCAGCAACTTTAATTAGAATAAATTATCGAGCACGTCCAATTAATATGAGCATCCATCTTGGGGTGCTGCGCGTCGAAGACAGAGCATCATTAACCGAAGCGTCTTATCCGCATCACCTCCCTTCGCCATCAGCCGATGAATATGAACAACGCGCAAGCAGCGCGCTAAATCAACCCCATTCGCATTGCCAGGCGCGCACACCAAACGCAGTCAATAGCCCGGAAGTGGACGAAATAGTTGCATTGTAGCCGCCGCCGTCGACGCCGCCGCCGCCGCATTCGATATAGATCGCCAAGGAAATGCTCCGGGAGTGTTGCAGAATTTGTGCTATATCATAATATCGTTATCCCAAAGTCAGTACGTGGGGCGCACGCGCGCGCGGTCGCAGCGGCACTTCCTTCTGCTGACTTGCATGCTATTAATATGAATTAAGGGATGTACGCCGATGGGAGCTATTTGTTCAAATGGAAATGGACGACTCGGGGCTGCCCCGCTGGGGTTTGATGTAAGGGGGTATAATCCCTTCTTCGATGTGCGAATTTCACATTCTTTTAATTTACGGAATAATTTCGATTAGTCCTCTACAGACGGGTTCATTTTATGCCAAAAGAAAGCCACATCACGTCGATGCAGTTTGCGGAATCAATATTTATGACCTAGACCTCGCATAAAATACGATGTGCATGTAGTTTTATGACTCGATATGGCGGGCGCCGCATTCGTCTTTGTTTGGATACGAGCCCTATAGGACCCTCTTTCAACAAGAGATATATTTCCTATTTCTCCTCCAACAGGTGCAAACGTAGAAAATAAAGATGAGGACGAAAAAACTGCATTTCGCCAAGGAAGGGGGGATGCTTGGGCACAATCCACATCGTAAAATCAATCTGCGACGCCGCCACGCACATAAAATTTGTTATTGCTGCGATAATAACTCACGCCTTGTGCATTGTTCCTACGGACGGCGCCGGCGGCGCAAAGAAAGCCGCCCCAATGGAGAAGAAGAAGAAACGCAATCGCAATGCAATGAACCATGCATGATGGACACTTGGGGGGGTGTGCGCTTTTTAATGGCTACCTTCTTTACACGAACAAACAGGATAATGGAGGAAACATCAAAACTCGTACCTATTCTAGACGCCGCTGTTTTTATTGAAATTGTTTCCTCTTTGCTTCATACAACACTTTCTTGTGCTGCCCAAGGAATAATTTTGCATTTTGCAAATTGCTAGGCAACGTTTGCAGACCACAGGTCAAAACTTCTCCAAGACGACGAGGAGTGAAGGAATCGTCGAAGGCATGCGATCATTAATCACGCAAGAATGTTGCGCATGTATGTCGGCTAAACTCATATATTTCGGGATATTCCGCAGCGTATATTATGGAAATTGGGCGTGAACTAAATAAGACTTGCAGATTGTGGATATCAACGCGTAATTAAAAACAAGCAAGCTACGTTGTTACGATATACAAAGAAACCCAATCATAACTATTAATTGCGCTATCATATTAAGGGGCGGTAAGGGGGCACTTCGCTCAACCGGACCAACCAATACTAATAATACTGCTTTGTGTGTTGTGAACTATTATTTGAGGAAAATGCGGTGAGCGAGGATCACACGGAATACGAAATTTGCTGTCGGCGGAGACGAAACAAACCCACCAGACGGCGCCGCACCCGCACTACTCATCATCTCGTCGACTAATAGAGACGGACGTCGCTGCGTGACAAGTGATACTAATAAGAACGAACGCACCCCCCTTCGGACGCCACCAGGATGTAGTTGGGAAATTTCGCCACGGCACGAAATGAAGACGAACCGAGATGTGAAGAGGAAGGCGCAAGAACGAGTAGAGAGGTGCACTGCAGCCCAGCGAGGGAATTTGACGATGGGCGGGAATATATTGCAATATCGGATTATTACACTTTCGGCAAACTTTTCGGGGTCGGACCTCCCCCCACACATCGCATCGCGTTGACAACGAGCCGAGAGTTTGTTTGTCTTGCTGGCTGCATCATGTGCATGCCGCATGAAAATACAGTGTCTCCGAGGACCTGCTGCAGACGGTGCAGATTGCAATGGTTTCGTCATGATAATAAGATTTACGATTTGTTTACGTAGATGTAATTGAAGACACAAAGAGGGTGCAGCGCGACCTTTCGCGATCAATATGTTTCCGTCGACTGTGGTTATTTTATAGACAAATCAGAATAGCAACCGGAAATGCCTTGAATTTATAATCCAAATGCGCTATCTGGCCATGTGGATACGGTGGAAATTGCATCGTCTATTCCCTCTTACATGCTTAAGAAAATGCCCAGCCAGACGACGCACAATGTCCGTTGCATACTTATGAGACTCTCCCGGCTGCATCGTATGCTTTCACTCTCGCCTAGACCAATCTCCTTGCTTTTTTGTGTCTTTTGTCACCCCAACTTTTCCCGTCATTTCACCACAGATTCATTTTCTTATTTCCTTCATTTCCGCCTTCCTTTTATCCTTATTTCTGGCATCACCGGCCAGCTGTGGATCATTTTAAACTCTTCCTTACTACACAGTCTATCCGCACTTTCATCCACTATTGCAAGGAACGTCTTTCTCTTACCCTGCAGCATCAGATCACATCGGATTGCAACCGCGTATTGCACGCGCGCGCACGCCATTGTGAATTATGTATAAGCAGGTTGAAAAGCTGCTGCTTTGCCCCGAAAAGCGTGCGTTAAATATTTACAAGTCACGAGATTGTCTTTCACACGCCGTCCACGTACGTAGTATAACCGTAGGGGCTGAATGGATGGAAAATAGGCAAAGATGCTGAAAGGATAAAACATGAAATGCATCACGCCAAATAACTTTCATACATACTAAACGCAGGCGGCAGGGCTGGCTAGACGCAGACGCACATGAGATCCGGGCGATAAAAATAAAGCGTTAAAGCAGGGATGCGCATGCAAAGCGCCATCAAGAAAATGCATCCGAGTTGGATCATTGGAAACTGTGGATATTTAAATTCAAGGTGAAGGTCCTTAAAATCTGATGCTCTCCTTCGCAGACAATAAACTAATCAAACGAATGGGACCCCTTCCAATCTTATCAGCAGTGCACTTCCTGCTTCCTCTTTGCGCGGCGCGCATTGTCTCCGAGTTACTTCCACTCACTGATCGAAAGACCGTTACGGGATTCACCTCTGGCGAGGCGGATCGGGACCCCCGAAAAGAATTTAAATTCGATTACGAGACATTACCCTCAGCACCCATCGTCGTCTTGCCCGACTGACTGCACTTATCGGATGCATTCCACTCTCACTCGCGCCGCGCCGATCCATTCTCATCCATTTGCGATTCGGTACGAGAGCACACGCACTTTTTGCATTTTCGTCCAATGCATTCCGAGCCCTTCCGTAACTAGTATAGGAGGGGAGCGCCCGAAATGAAACAAAAGGTCCGGAGACACGTCCAGCGGCCCGATAAGAATCTAATTTACTGCGACAGGAAGGAAAGCCAAATACGAGGAAAAAATCGAATAGAAAAATTTGAATGGTACCGAAACAACTTTCTACGCTCCAACTTGTATTGCGTTATCAATCAAACACACCTTCCACCAAAGCAGCCACCGTTCCACAAAGATAAAAAGTAAAGTTGTAAAGGTAAAGTCTAAATACAACGCACCCATCAAAATAATGTATTGATAAAAAGAACTAAACTTCAACTGTAAGCCCCTACACGCGAAAGCCAACGAAGGTAAGACGGAATGAAAAAGACGAAAGTTCAAAGCGAGCTGCGAAAAAAGTCAAGGTAAAGAAGAATAAGCGCGAGGAATTATCGAAACTTCCCGCTGACGCTAGCGCACGCATCCATCTTTAACTTTGTTTACTTTATTCTTCTTTACCAGCTCTTGCCTGTCCGCCGTGCGTCATTCGTTCGTCTTAAGCGTTATATTTTTATCCTCGTGGGAATCCTCCAAGTCACCTACGCACTTGCTCGCTACACTCGCACACTTTTTCATCGCGAGAAAATATCGTGTTTTCGATGATTTTCCTGACAGATTCCCCGACTTTTTTCTGCTCAATTGCTCTGCCGCGCTTGCCGCTTGTATTTCCAATCATTTTCCGCTTTTTATACGTCCATTGGTCGAACGCGAAATCAAATTACGCTTTTCTGTTATAAATTTTCTCAGCATCCGCTATTATGGCTTCATTCGGCAGCCCACCCCGGAAGTGATTGGGAAGTCTACACTTCATCGCATTACATCCATTCAGAGCATAAATCTCGCCGCGTAATAACTCATTCGGATCGCGCGCGCTCGCGAGCGGTGCGAGGCAAGTCGAATCGGCGTTTTCTTAACAAAGTTCTAATGAAGTATTGCAGTGCGCAACACAACAAGACACCCTCCTCTTCTGCGTCATACGATTTCGCCCACCGCCACACCACGACCGACATATACGGGAGGGCTACCCGCGCCGAAATGCGAGAGAAGATTTATCTCCGACACAAAAATAGTTGTTAATAAATCATCACCGTGCTGTGCAGCAGCATGCCGTTGTACTACGCGAACGGATTGCTCAGTTCCTCCACGTTCACCCCTTCTTCTCCACAGCAATGCCCCTGCAAAGAACAGCACAGGGGATGGATATCGGAAGGAGTCAGGATTTCGTAGGGTTGGAGGTAAGAAGTTGCAGCGACGGCGCAGTGGTGGCAAAGTGAAGAGTAAGAAATTATGAAGGGGGGCGTTGATGCAAGTATAAGAAACTATCCGGCTACAAATTAACCGAGTAAGCACTAATTGCCCCTGTCGTAAACCATGAATTATTTCTCCCCCGTACCCAAGCTTCTTTGTGTATGAAATTTCATACATGATGCATTCACATTTTTCGTGGACATATTTCCCCGCTTGAAATTCACGAAAGGAATGACGCCTCCTTCTGCAACACGTGCGTTGTTTACGAATAATGTTGCAGCACGTGCCGTCAGCGACGTATCAACTTTCCGACGCACTGCTATTACATCGGCCGGCGCCGAGGTGCATCAACTTTTTTCCACGTGGCGCGCCGTGCAGCGGGAAAAGTTCGAATGTCATTAAGCGCAAGATGGAAAGTACGAGACGCTGGAGGACCCACCCCGCAAGATGGATGAAAAGGTAGGGGAGGTGCACGCAATACAAGAAGGTGTTAATCAGCGATGCGCGGCACGTCGCGAAAATTTTTATGCACCCTCCCTTCCTCTTATACTGCCTCTGCTCGTTCCGTTTGGGCCGGCGCGGCGTCTGCCGTGAAGAAGTTCCAATATAAAAATACGAAACACTTTCGCTCGACAAGACATTTTCGTCCTTAAAACGCTATTTGGCGCTCTCCGCCAGCCGAACGGACCCAGGGAGGATAAAGTAAACACGTGAAGCATGTGAGCGTGACGCTAATGCGACGGCGGAAAAGCAGGGATTTCCATGGACGGAAACGCCACATGTCGACGGCGACGCCCCGAAAGTTTCGGATTTTCGGCACGTGTCGTTCTCCTCATCAGCGTGCGCAACCCTTGCCGCCGCTGAGCATGAAAACATCCTTCGCGCGCGGACGGACGACACGCGCGTCGAGAAGGAAATAGAAATTGGGGTTGTGACGGATATTAAATGTCGGCAAATTAATAGAGCCGGAAAAAGCCAGCGCCGAGGTCGCAGCACTCACAATTAATGCAATTAAGTTATCAATTGAAAGGCTATGCTTGTTTAAGCGATGCCCGACAGCATATGATTCGAATTCATACAAGGGGCGCACTTGCTATTAATCCAATTTCATACTTGCTTTTGCATGTCATGGCGAACGGAGCCAATGGAATAGTAATTTTGGGGTTGATTCTTACCTGTAACAAAGAGAGATTCATACATTTTAATCTAATTTTGTAAAAGATTAGTTGTTTGAATAAAAAAATATAATATATTGCCCAACAGTGACGTTCTGGCAGCAGACCAAAAAATAAAGAAAATAAACCGAGTTTGTGGTGGTGATCTGGTAAGTTTAACACCACGGCCGGCATCGATGCAGCTCTCTCGGTGGTGTCACCGACACACCCGTCGCTCGCTGCTGCCACAATCTGTGACGACATTATCTGTCTGCATTGTGTCTACAGCGACGCCTTTTTCCACAGCTATAAATAACGCTCTCCGCACCTTTTTTCTGTTTTCATTTTGCACGTCAATTCTTTTATTCCATTTCCCATATTCCCGATATTCTCATTGTGTATCGTGTGGTTTTCAGCAAAATATGCACACATCCCCTTTAAATTACGAAGAACAAAGAAGACCTCGTGGTTGATTGATTCGATTTTTTGTGATGAAAGTAAAGTTTGTCCACGAAGCAATTTCAATCATGGCTCACATGCCAACACCTTCATCTCATGTGCATGTCATCCGAATTTCGGGCCGACTTTTTTATTTGCGATTCCCTTTTTCATTATTCCTTTGGGTTCAGATTTTTTCCAGGCGCACACCCTCCGCAAAGGTATCCAAGAAATATTCGTGTGATTATACAGGGACGCAGCAGCACGGTAAAAAGATAAATGTCGTAATAAGAAAGGAATTAAGGAGAGGATGCGACGAAACGTATGAACGCACACGGAATGACAACGTAAGGAAATTCACGGAAACGGCTGCCTCATTGCGGCGGCAGCGGTAGATGGAAAACCGAAGAACTGCGGGTGAGATGGGGGAACGACTAGCGAGACATAGACATAGAACATGGACGAGGGACATAAGACAGAGGGTCGTCGGCGGCGGTGGCGGCGGCATCGTCTTAATGCCCCTCCGGTTTTATTTTTTGCGTATGCAAGAGCAACGCCCATCTCGTACGCGATCCGCACGCACAATGAACACGAGCGCAAAAAACGAGTCGAGAACGGAGGTGCGGAAGAAATATAAGAGAACACCATGCATAAACCGGGCGCAGTAAGATGAAAACCACCAAAGGAGCATAATTCTGTCGTATAAAGGAGCGGCCCAGATGCAACGCATGCAAATGCAACCATGATGCGACCACCGAAAATGTAATGCCCGCAAAAAGCGAAATTATTGAGAAAATCCACGTTTCACATCAAACGTAACAATGCTGAAAGCAAAACTTGAAAGAAATAAGATCATAAAGAACATGCGCTCCTCTATTCTTCCTGTGTCTGCAATTTCCATGCGAATGAATAAATTTCTATCATCGGTGTGGTGTGCGGTGGAAAAGTTGTGCGAATTCTTAAAAGTTCCTCTCGAATTCACTCCGGTCATAGGGTGCAGAGTGCAAGGATGACGCACGGATGTCATAAATGTACGCGCGAATGTACTTGAACTCGTTTTTGCACGTGCACAAGGGCACTTCATGTCGGAATCGATCATTTTCATATATGAACTTGAAAATGGTCTCCTCTTCTTCAGCTGGCAAACTTTTTAGCCAAGTGCATCGTTACGAAAACGCACTAGTAAGTAATGAAATGGTTTCAGACCCGCCTCACAAATAGAAGCCCACCACGATTAAATATTAACAAAGCCACCTCGAAAAGTGTCATCGCCAAATTGCCACCCCCGAAAATATTTGAAACCGCGCCGTCAATATGTTGTGCCACATGGCATGTTGTGAAATAGGAAGAGATGTGGTGTCACCCCTCCCTCATATAGGGATGCAGATGTGTTCGCCGTGCAACAAGAAATGGGAAAAATATTATGTGAATGCATTTTCCCTCTTCTCTACCACAACTCATCCCCCAGTTGTGGCGGGGGAGAAACTCCCGCTTGGCGCCATTCTTTCTCTTTGTGGCTGCGCGCACAAGGGCGCCCCGGTTTTCAACTGAATTATATATTAATGCGAATGGCGGGAATGGTGAATGGAATCGAAACCGCGGACAAGTGCGAGACGAGAGAGAAGCGGTGGTCTCGAATCCCATGAGGAGAGCTTCGGTCACGGCACGTCACGGGAGCAATACGGAACAGCGTTGGGCACTCGAAAGCGCATGCGACAAGAAGCGATGGTCAAACGTGAGTATAAATCGAAAATGAATTATTCATTGAGAGCAGGGGGTGAAATTTTTTGGGCCATCGATGGGTTATTAAAAATTTACAGCAGCCCAAAGTGCAGTCCTTAAAATTAGTTTCAATCTGGCCGTCGCGCAACCAAGTATAAATTCTAATCAACTTGTTATCCCTGCATTAGCGGAACTCGTTTTTTATATACATTTGTTACAAATTTGTAATTCATTCCATGTCGGCGTGCATTCGATTGATGGCATCCCACCCCGTCATCAAGCAGGAACATGAAAATCTTGCTTGCCCCCCCATCTCGGTGTTCTTAACTAAGCCGGCGGGTAGAAGGGCGCAGGATGCAGCGCGAGCGGAGAGGACACTGACATCGGAATGACGGACGTGCGCAGCATATCAAAATGTTATGCGACGCGTGTCAACCATCCCTCCTTTTCCTCCCGACCGGAATTCATTGCATGCTTGTAATAAAACCGAAACCAGGATAACTACTGGGATAAAACCCGACTTGAAATAAATGTAAGCCACGTGCGTCTAGTTGAACCGAAACATAACCCCAGCTAAATGGATCATAACTGGATGGATATATAGCTTAGCTTGGTGGCTGCACAGTCGATCATCAACATATTGCCACTGTCGTAACTTGTTGGCGAAGACCGTAGAGCGGGACTGCGAGTAAAAAGAAGAACGGGCAAAGTAATTTGGTGACTATTTCTAGGGTGAAGGCGGCTATCACCACAGAAGCCAAAGGACATCCAAAGTGATTCCATTGGGAATCGACCACATGCTGACTGTAGCATCAAAAGACCCACCACTTTTAAGACATCCTATGTGCATCTAAAGCTTCCCAGATGCCAAGGGCTTCGCGGTGCAAGGATATAATTATTTTTGGTGATAGTCCCCTATCTATGAGTTGTGCATCATTAGTTGAGAGTGTGTTGTTTCGATAAAGATTATCTAGGGCTTCCCATTCATCCTATCTGCATTCCAACTCCAATAATTAAGATCGTCTGAATCAAAAATATAACCCTGAATTTATTTGTATTTCTTATATTTGTGCCCAGCGCCGTTTCTTGAGGGTTAATGGGTTGCACACAGTATGTATGCGATTACGGAATATTTCACGCAAACGTATTTCGTGTATACGACCGGAAGCGTTTTGTTAATGCATCGTTTATGTAAATGTGGGTTGGCTGCAAACGGAGAAATGCGTAACGTACGAGCCGCGTTAGACATCCTTGGACCCTGGTCGTCGTGCTACACCCTTCGGCAAAGTGCACGATATTGTTCCGGGGAAAGGATTCAGCGGGTGCGCATCGCGTATAAAGGAAGCATTACAAAATGCAGGCAAGCAAGCGCCGTCAAAACGACCACGTCGACGTCCAAGGAGGGTGTGGGTGAAGAACACAGATGCTCGGTCCTTCCGGTGTTTCGCATATTTCCGGTTTACATAAATTCCTATTCGATCTGCCTTCGAAATATGTAACACGGAAAATACAAAATTCTAAAAACACCAAAAACTACCATCGACATAATTGCCTCTTTGAATTTGCTGAATAATTGATAAGAGTGATCAGGGAATGATGCACCATTAATTAAATTCATCAACCAGAGTGAGGAAGATAATTTCACCCGGGTGTTTAGCACGATGCGGGCGCGAGCATCACACAAACTCAAGCGTTTCCAGCGGATTGAATAATTTAGATAATTCGGATAATTACCCGCTCGTTAATTATGCAACAATGCAGTCGGCGTCACAGTAGCGTGATTTGTCACATTGTTAAATGTCACAATTTCCCTCTATTTCCTTGTAAACCAGTAAACCACCACAAATTCATTCAAATTATTATCAATTTATTCGCGCAAACAATCTATTAATTACAATGGACACGAATCAGTGTTTCTTGCCATGAGGCTTCAATTTTTCCATCACACACAACTCCCGCTCTTGTGCCTGAGCGCAGACATTGGCGTCGGTCTTCTGCTGGCATTCCTGAGCGATGTCTGCCATCTTGCCGGGCGGTCCCCACATGTTGTCCACAATGAAATTCTCCGAATTGTCGATTTGCTCCGTCTTCAGCAGGATACAGCGAACAAAACAGGCCTTCGTCGGATCCTTGAAGTACTTCATAGGTCCCCCTCCATGACGACCTTTTCCATGTCCACCGGCTTCGCCTTCGGACTGTTCCGGTTTATCCAGAGTGGTGTTGGTTTCCGCTGCGCAGTCTTTCAACTTCTTCATAAAGTCTTCATGCATGGACCTCATCACGCATCCAGTAAAGTTGTTGGCGCGATCGCATGCTTCCTGCGCCTTCACCGGGTCAAAACACCGCGTTGCTGCGTCGCGCATCTTATCGGGTACATTATCCGCATGGAAAGCGCCACTGGCGTCAATTACGTTTAACTTTTCTACCACACACTTGCCCAGACAGCGCATCTTCGGATCAGCAGACATATTCATTGGCTTCTTGTGATCGAACTTCGGCCTTTCGATATTCATCGTGCGCATGCACTCGTTCCGCGCCTCGTCGACTTCTTTGGGCATTTTCATGCCCATGCCCATGCCCATACCATGAGCCTTTAGCGTATATAATAGAATAAAGTACAAGTAATAGAAATGCAGTCATAGTACATACCCAGGTAGACGAGCACATGAGTGCAAATATCGCAATGCAAAATAACTTCATTTTTACACGAATAGTAGATGTAACTACACGTGCAAATAAATCGGATTGATCTCAATATGTGCAGTAAGTTGCTGTTTTATATAGAAAATATAAATGCTACCCCCTTCCCCACCCATAACGTTAAATTAATGGCGTTGTTTATGTGGCCGTAATGGACACGATAAATCCATTAGAACGCGAATATAATGGGTGCGTGTGGGATCAAAATCAGTATAATTCGACACTAACAATTGCAATAATCATGTTTTCGGTTATTGCAAAAGTATCACATCGCATCCGGATTTCATGTAATTTATTAAATACTAAATAATAGAATAATTATGGGTTATTGAATATATTATAGGCAATGTGTTCTAATTTATTAATAATATATAATAGTGCAAATCATTGGTATTGATCAGTGATAGAAACTAGAAATCATATATTCATGTTAATAATGAAAGTATAATATAATATGTTATTTAATTGCCAAAACTAAATATTACCAAAAATAGTTTTAACTATATGTACTACCAATTTCTTATCTTTACTCTAAACTATGTAATATCAAAAAACCCTAGAATAACGAGCCCAATTTGGGCTACAGTAAACTCCGACCTTCTAAAGAGGCACGTATTAGAATGTGTAATTCATTATCCTCGGTTTTTTTAGCGCATGAAAAAACGATATCGATAGCGCAGTCTATCGTTGGTACCTATAATCAATACTACGTTAAATAATTGCTGATATAATATGTAAGCATATTATATGAGCACCGTTCAATAGAATCAATTCTTATTATTGATATTCTTAGGGTTGGTGTATAAAAGTATGGTGTACGGTGTATACTATAAAACTTGCCATATACATATATTGCACGGAATCAAATGTTTTGCACCTTGGATGAAACACCAAAGAAGCATGTGGTTTGTAACAATCGGTTGCAAAATGGTTGTCAGTGCGTTTGATTACAACTACGTACAGTTCTGGGCAACCGTTAAGGATTTACCTGCTCTTTCCAAATCTTAACCGTAATAAAGTTGACCCTAATCAAACTCTTCGGCCGGGCACCTAGTGTTATAAAGTGGCCAGAAAAGGTGCAGCAAAAATAAAATAATATATACAGTTTTCGATGGTTTTGCCGCATACTTGACCCCCGCGTCCTTCGGTTTCGAATTTCTGCACCGCTCTATTGTTCACAACACTTGTCGATCTGTTGACTGCTCTGCTAATCTCAAGATTAGTCTTATTCAGCCCATGAAGAGCAATGATTCTGC
>JARJDR010000050.1:0-15662 GCA_030264135.1 Myllaena sp. GC000078
ACGCCCAGTCAACATACTTGTAAAATTCGACAATAAACCTGACGATTTTTGTGGTGAGCACGTGGCGCATCATTTCGGAAACCCATCCCTGCTCGTAATCACGCATTACGTTACACTATGTACGTGTCATTGCAAGTAGGAATAAGGTAAAATTGATTCAACCAGTAAATTCATTAAAAGCCATTTCTTTTGAATCCCCCATCTTATATTCAAAACCGGAACATTGTCCACCAAGCAAGCAACACGATGCTCGTTAAGGTTCGTTTTTGCTCCGGTCACAGGGCGGCAACAATTTCTTGTCGGATGTGTATGTGGCCGAGAGAGTCTGTCGTCGCGCCACACTGATTCATTGCATGTTTTAATACGTACAGGCGGCCATTATGCCATCGTGAGATAAATTTCATGACGCTAGTTTCTTTTGTCCGACGGGTCCTGCGCTTAGCCATGTTTGCATTATATTACGTTGTAAATCTTGAGCTAAACGCAACAAGTTCAGAAGTGACAACAAGCACTTTATTTGCCGCGCATTTCAAAGGGACGGTAATCTATCAGCGTAATTTGTATGTAATTGTCTTCTAGCCGATATGCGTTAGAGACCGATTTATTCAGCTGCATTTATATCTTTTTTATATTTTCCGTTCGAACCCAACCAAATCGATGCCTTCGCATTGGCAAAATTGGCAGGTAATGGATTTCAATCATTAGCATTTGACTGCGCCTCGCCGTGCTTTCGAAGTCGCCGATAATCGCGCGCTTATTCATTTAGCGGGCGTTGCCGTTGGCGTATTTAGTGCGCCGCTGGTGAGCCCTTATTTCGCCAGCAACAGCAATAACATTAACATTTTCTGTATTTGGATCTATTTTCTTAAGGCGATCTGTTTCCCTTCTTTCCCCGATTGTTTCCGTGGCGCCCATTGCTATTTCATGCCTACGCCAGCAATCAGTCTTCTTGAAAGGGCGCATTTTTTTTTCTTCGTCCCCTTTTCTGGCACGCTCTCCATTCACATCGATTGCACACGACCCAAGTAAATATTTCTTTATTCATCAGTGTACGCCGACTACATCATCATCATCATCATCATCATCATCATTCTTATTGTTAGTTTGGTGCGACGGCGTATAATTATGCGAAAGAGTAGCAGGGTATTTGTTTCGCATTCCGTGGAAAATAAACAACGTGTAAAACGGGGGTTGCAATATCATTTTCAGCAGGATAGTACAACCGAATCGCATTTCGCATGCCACCACCAGGCATTGCGATCCTATCCGCCAACGCACGGCGCCGGCGGTAGAATGCATTGTTGATGGTGCGCGGATAACGCGTTTTGCACTGGCGGCTGACGCGACGGGGCGCTGCTGCCGCCGCACTACAATCTATTCATTCAGGCAGCGAGCGCGCGCTGGCTTCGTTTTGAACTTTTTAAAATAAAATCGATGTCGAGTGGATCGCGCCGTGAGAGCCACTACGCGCCTTGGATCAACAAGTATTATCAACCAATGAATGGCCACCAGCCACAACGTTATGTTACACACTGAATTGTATTCGAACGAAAGTCACGTGATGCTTTAATCATCAGCAGCTATAATTATTTCTACATTTCGCATCCACAGCCCCATTATGTAACACCCGACGCGTAATTGTAGTAATCTGGTGCGTTGGAGGAGTGCAAAGACGCGATCAAAGAAATGTTCGGAAGCGGCGAAATAATGTCGCAAATTACGCTTGATTATGTTATAAAGCGTGCCGGAAAATAAATCGCCCGACGATTATTGCCTATTTTTAGTTGCGAAGCGAAATGTTTATACCACCGAAACCGAGAGTAATGTATGAAGAGTAATAGTTGCATGCGCCGTGTCCATGTAATTACATTTCTTGTCTAAATTACAATCGCTAAAGAACTACATGCTTTCTTATCGCGGCATTATCGCGCGCCGCCACACGTATTGCTCTAAAATGGCAAAAACGAAATGTGGGAAATGGAAAAATGTAAAAGTGCGGCAATGATAACATCCTTATAAATGAAACTTCCACGCCCAGAGAGAGCGAGAGCCCGCAATCCGTGCGCAATTTTCACGCTAAAACCCGGCGCGGCACCCGTATTCATTAAATATATTTTTGCGGCTAGCTATTAATTTTTTTTTGTCACTTCGCATCAATGTGCAACGTCACGATATTCTACACTTTTCGCAGATAGGGTAGGTTGTAAATCGTTTTATTTCCCGCCGCTCGCGGGTGAGTAACTAATACGTGATTGTATTTTTATTATCAGTCAAATACTAAATATTAGGATTCTCTTTCTTTGCGAATAACATGTACGAGTATACGTGCAAATCCTAGCACGCTTTCAATTTGTCTACCATTTTTCATCAACTCGTCCGTTTCCCGGATGCATATACACGTCGAGTGTACATACACAGCGGGGCGCCATGGCGCTCCAGTCCGAAGAGAAGGCAAAGCGCGCGCGCGGAGCGCACCCGCGCGTAATCATAGCGATTTCATAGCGTGAGCATGAATAATGATCGCGTTCACGCCCGTGCTGAATTCTCGTTATCTCGAGATCCTATTCTGCGCTTCGTTTCGTTAACTATGCGCCCGGATAGATGATTACACCCCGCGTTGCCGCCCTCCGCACTCGTTTGAATAAACGGCATGGCAAACTTGCTGAAGTGGACACCGCGCAAATAAGTGCGGAATTAATCTCATCGACTTGACTTCGTTTATTGGCATGATGCACGTCGCCGAATATTGTTTCCGCGCGCGCACGTTTTGAAATTAAACCAACCTCTAATAACATTAAATGGGGCTGGGTGACCTTTGGGATACTGGCGAGCACGCGCGGCACCGCACATCTCGCCCCTGGGGCGGCCGCGAAGAATTCAAAGGCAACGCAACGCATTTATGTCGTTTCGAATGCGAAATTGCTTGCAGATAGCGGCGATTACATAATTAAAACTTTGTGCGTGCCTCTCCCTTCGACCGCAACACGTCTGCTCATAAATCAATTAATTAATATTTCGATTATACGCTCACGATGAATTATATTACCTGTTTGTCGATTGTATCCTGATCGCAAATGTTAGAAATCGATAACAAATGTAAATCGGAAAACTCTTGTATGTTGGTCGACCGAAAATAAAATATGTAGTGTAAATCCCAGTTAAATAACCGAACTGTGCGCTGAGAAATGGATGGGAAAAAGCAGCAATAATATTGCGCACCCCTCCAATAAACGCACGACCTAGATTCGGACAAATAAATTCACAGCCACCTATCACAATTGATTGGAAAATATTTGATATGCGTCTCATCACGAGCATATTTTCTGATTGTAATAAGTAACAGATGAAATTTTTACGGCGCAACATTTAAACATTTAAAATGGGAAAAGAACATCTATCAAGTGATACTAAACAAACACCTGCTGGCGATTGATCACACTCGGTAGAAAGATAAGGCGGAAGTAAGTTGCGGAAACCTGTGAACAGAACTCAAATGAAGTGAACCAATGCTCACAAAGGTAACAAAACGGAAGAAGACGGCCGACGAACGAACACACAAAAAAGGGGGCGAAAACGGAACCGTGCGTCCCGTATGGCGGCGGCGCCATAATTTTAGTGACGGCGGGCGCGGCGCGCGAAATATATTTTGATTCAATCTCACGGGCGGTTTTGTGTTGCGCGCGGAAAGCAAAGCGCATATTTGTGTTTGCAATGCAATAGGACGATGGCGCGTCGAACAAAAATCATCGAGAAAAAGTTTCACGTGCCGACCTGCCGGCGCCAAGCGAGCAACAAAAAAAAAAACGAGCGAATAGTAAAGAAATTTAATTAAAGGACCACAGACGGCACGTTGCCTGGCGGATAGTTTGCGGGCGTGAGCGCGCGCACATGAGCGGCAGGAGGAAACTCATCATCAAATCCATGAGCGCACCGCAGAGCTTTTCTTACTTAATCCACCGTCGCCACACCGCCGGGAACTATCGAAATTTGAAGGCAATCGCGCTTCGTTTTCAAATCAAACGCAACCCTGCGCAACTCGTTCTAATGGCATTTCCACTCTTGTCATCACGTATTTGAGAAAACTTTTCCCTATATAACACGTCCGCTTTCATCTACGTACTCGTATGTCTCAAAAAATCAAATTCTGATTTATATTCTTGTAAGCTGTGATTTAATTTTATATTTAATGTTGTTTATGATTGATAAGAATAATAGAAAAGCAATAATTACGCATATTATTTTAGCAAAAGGTATAAATTATCAATTACACTAATAAGTCGAGCAACTTTTGCGTATATATTCTGCAAACAATGTATTATCTGAAATTAACAAGTAGATTCGCAGAATACATCGCATCATCATAAAGTTTCCATTGGCGCATTCATTATGATTACAGCGGAATTAATTACAACCCCTTGTCTGAAATTAAAATTCCAAGCTCGGTTATAACACTGCCTTGTTGTTGCGTCGCACATAAATACATTAGTATACGTGCTTCATAAATAATTAATGATTGACGATGTATCTGCATTCGGGCGCGCACGCGCGCACATGCGTACGTACTGTGTACAAGGTGTAAGAAACGAGAGGCGAGGAAAGATCGTTTCGTGATAACAAATGATGAAATCTAATATTGTGATTAATCGTGCATGTGATAACGTCTAATTAAGGTGGGCGGAACCAACCCAGCCGCATTACGCATATCGTAGTTACTTACTTGTAATTATTCTTTAAGATTTATAAGATTCTGGATTACATGTAGCGATTTGCGCGAATTGCTTAAATATTCCAAACGAAAAGCTTCAGTATCTGAAAGATACGTTCCATTTCACCATTTATAATTATGCTCGTGACTAATTATTCAACACACGAAATATAAAATTGCGTAGGAGCTCAATTACATATTCAGAGCAAACAAACGATTGAATAAATTTTGTTAATAATCTAAATGACTAAATGATTAAATTTTGGCTCAAAAACAATAACAACCATTTTCACATGACTGATATTAATATTTATTTTGTACACAGCACACAAAACAAGTTGTCATGTGTTTTCCCCGAAAAAAGGAAAAAAAAAAAAATGGTGATATCGTATCCATAAACAAATGTAAATGTATTAGGAAAATATTATACATTCTACGTATATGCATAATGAAAATATTGTTTCAACAAGTACACGGGAATGATGATAAACAAATTCCCCCCCCCACGCTTTTAGAACGAAAGCACAGCTACCCACGCCGACTGGAAACCACCACCCGCCGCCTCCTACCGAATTCATAATGACTATATTCTCTATCTCAAAAATAACAAAACTGCATTCGAGTGGGCGGCCGGCCTGCGATTTTTTACGCGCCGAAGGTCGAATGTTGAACGTTTTTCATTTAAATGCAAATGTATGTCAAATAAAATTACTCTCTCAACTCTCCACTCACTTTTTGGACGGTAGTAACGTGGCGGCAGCACCCTGTCCCATGACAAAATATGCTAATTCGTTTTGAGAAATTTCAATTACAATTATGGTAGCCGTTTAACTAGCCTAATTAGTACATGCAATTTGCAATATGAATTTCAAGTCGGACGGGAGCATTGTTGTTGGTTGTGCACGCAGTGCACAAAAAAATGTTACATCATTAAGTTCGAAACGAACGGCCGACGACGCGACTGAATTTTTCATTAATTTCGTCTACCCGCTGTGATGATAATGCGCTTTAGAAGGGTTATCGTTATTTCTTGCGAAATTATGATGAAAAGGTGGCTGGCTTTAAAGTATTTGCATTCGTGAGTGCACGCTGAGAACTTTCAAGCGTCACGCCCGCTCGCGCAAGATATTTTTCCACCTCTAACGAGATCTTTCTTATTAACTTTTATCTTATCCTGTTTTCTTTTGTGCTATCACTAATTTATTTATTCTTCTCAATAAACTAATATAACAATTACACTTAATTTCAGGATAAGAACTTCAATCTCATCAATAATTTCGTTTCCACTGTGGCGCTCGTAAAATATTCAGCTAAACGAAGTAATAAATTGCGTTACAAGTTTCGAGTATGTTCTTTTTTCGTTTAAGTCGCGCGCAGAAGACGTTTCAATTTGTTTAGTTTGCACATGTGTGTAGCCGGGCAACGCCTTCCCCGCCTGCACGTATATAAATCGTTGCGCGGGGGGTGGCGGCAAGCCTTTGCCTTTGCGCTGTACACGTGCCCAAACTTAGTAAATTTTCTTTTAAATTACTGCCGGGCGAACCATATTTATGACGTCGATTAACCGTCAGAGCTGCAAATACGGGCGCACCAAACAAACCGTGCCACGCTTCCCCTAAAGATATATTACGAAAATTACTTTTCTATTAAAATGTCACATTTAATTATTTCAACTCAATAACTTTGCGCGTCTACTTACTCTACTCGCTTGCATATCAGCGCTCGTTCGCATACGCCGGTGCCCGCCCCCACCGCCGCCCACTTTGCAAACTTTTTGATGCTTGTTGGACTCTTTTCTTTGTTAAGTGGCGCGTTAAGTGGCGCTAATAATTAATAACACCAATTTATGCCAACGTTCGCAGCAACTCAATTGTTGTGGCGAATTCAAAATGCCGGCTGCAAATTACGCATGCGGAGTGTACAAATTGTCAATAAAAGCGCGCCGCTCGCGGGTTGTGAACACTGGGAATTAGTTCATCTAAGCAATGTGCATTCGGCAAACTTCCGACAATCCCCACAAGTCGCCTAAGTGAATGCAAACTTTTACGACGTTGAATCAAAACATCTTCAAAGTGAATGAATACGGAGCGGAGCGCAATCTGCATAAAACTAGCCCCAGCCGCGCGGTACGCGTGCTCGTAAGCATCCAAAAACAGCACAAAGGAAATCAATTCGCCATTTGCGCAATGTTGGAAGGACATTTATATTGCGGATGCGAGTTTACGCATTCGATTTGTGCGTGTACACGACGCCGACGACACATTGCATGCTGGCGCGCGCGCAAAGTGTTGAAAGTTTTCCCTTCCCTTCCCACCCGCGCCCTGCCGTGCGTAGAATTGTATATTGTAAACTTGTGCAAACTCGCAAAACTTGTCGACATGAATGGAAATTGACAGGCACGCGCGGCGTTTGTCATACAATCGTAAATACACTATTCGACTTCAAACGCGTGGGGCGGCATGCAAAGCGAAAGTGGCCAACTTCACCACCGGCATTGTTGCTGCAGGTATGTATGTTTCTCACTCATCAATTTCGTCTTGAAGTGTGCGCCTCCACATCCGGAATAATTCATTGGCATATGTGAGAAATATCCCTGCCTCATACCCATTGCCACTTCTTCGCATTCGATTGAATTTTATTTGCGAAAGGAAATAGCAAAAGATATCTGTGGGTGGGGTGGTGCGTTCTGGCAGGATTCGCCGAGTGGCAGAACACCATAAGTACCCAATATAAATTCCTTTAAGATGCCCAACGTGTAGTTATCTACCGACGGCTCCAACGCAAGCGTCGATCTAGGGGCGAAAGAAGGGCGCCTATTATACGAAGTGTTTAATGATCGTCAAGCGCAAAAAACTAGCCCCGCGAAAAAAATGTGCGCATATTTCTCAATCATGCCGCTGCGCTGAATTATTAACTGCGAAATTTATTAGGGATTTGGCGAAGTTGCGTGAAGTTCGAAAACTTGCCGGAAACACGTAGTAGTTCGATTGGAATGTGATCGGCTGCAGCCGCGCGTGGGTGGCGCGCGGTGGCAACCCCCAACCCCCCACACACACACACACATACGCACAAATATACGCGGTAGTATGTATGTAGTTTGCGGTTGTAGTGGGACGGCCATAGATAGAAGGGGACTATGCCGAAAGTAAAGTGAACGCAACCGTATGTACATACATTATCATTTATTGGAAATTCAAGCAAGGCAAGCCGCCGCGGCGCCGCATAGTATGTTCGATCGCGTCTAAACGCACAAATTGAAAATTTATTTTCTTCATTTCGATGCGCGGCGCCTATAAAAATGCAAGCGAGAGCTTTCTTTTGAGATTTATCATAACTACCCTCTGCCGATGCAATGCTACAACCAACTGCCAAGCGTAGCGCACATAAGTTCTAATAAATATTTCACTCATCTTTATTTTAAAACATATGCATGAGACCATAAAACAGTGATGCGAAGTTATAGCTATCAATAAATTCAATTGCATAACAATATAGGTACATAGTATTTGAAAATAACAAGCCGGAAGACTAGCGAATAAAAAATATCGCCGCGATAAAGTCCAACCAACCACTTTTCCGCCGGTGTCGTCGATGCTTGCTTTTCGGCGCACAAATCAAGCTTGAATATATATATATATATATTTATATACGTATATCGATCCATAACTTTTACTTCTGCTCTATGCATTCTGATAGAACCCCTTCATTGTCGTTGGTATGTACATATTATCTATACGGGTCTAGCGGTTACTTTTAAGGTTTTTTTTTTGACATTTACTCCTTTATTGTGAAAAATTCTGCACAAATTTCATTTTCTAAGTATTGCCCATCGCTAGCCACTACTTTTTCGAATCTTTCGGGTAGCATCCTAATTCCGCAACGGAAGAACTCCACATCTTTGGCCGCTATCTAGTCATCGACCCAATTTTTGACTTCTTCATAAGAGCGGATGTGCTAGTCGGTCAAGCTATGGGTTACTGATCGGAAGAGGTGGTAATCAGAAGGAGCAATGTCTGGACTTTACAACGGGGAGGCTTAGAACTTCCCACTTAATTGTTTCGAGGTAATTTTCAACGATCTCCGCAATATGCGATCGATTGTTGTTGTTTTGCACGTTGACCTTGTCATGTCTTTTACTGTAATATGGCCGCTTTTCCTTCGTTTCGATCATTCCGAGTAATTTTAAACAGTGCGAAACAGCTTATCGTGGTACCCCTAATGTATTTGATAGGAATTTCCATTCAATAACTTCTCCATCTGGGCGTATTTAACCTTTTTTCGGCACAAAAGAGGATATGTTGTGAGCATAATAACAATATGATAATTACAGTAAAGTTTAATAATGAAGCTTCAGCATGAACCAGGTTGCAATTAATAACTTTTGCAACATCTTTAAGAAAATCCTTAAAACTAACCAATACACCTGATAGCAAAATGTTGCGCATTTATGTAATTTTTCAAACACAAGTGCAGCATAGGATTTAAAAACGCAATTTTATGATTCGATGAACTCCACAACATGAAGAATGCCCGCCCCGCCCTCCTGGTAATCATCCGCCAGCTCCCACGCCCCACGGCTGGCAGATTATTTAAATTCATATCAAAATCGCATGCAAAGCAGAAGTACACGAGCAGATACAAGCCAAATGACATAAGGCAGCGAGTAAAAAATGAAGGATATCACAAAGCAACAGCGCTCAAAAACCCCCAGCGCGCCAGCTGGCCACAGATAGGGCACAACAAGGCTCTCGCCTCGCCTCTCCACCTCACCGCCAATGCCCTATGAATGTGCGTTGTGCCTCGTGCGCGTTTTCATTTACATACATGCATAAAGCGTGTGTATCAGCCGGCAGCACAACGGGCCGCCGACACAACATCGCGGCCAGCCAGCGAGCGAACGGAGAGAGAGTGTGCGATCAGGCAAGCAAATGCAAGGCGATTCATCTTCATCAAAAACGTATTTTATGCAAAAATCACCACTGCTCCGGGTGCGAAAGCACAAACCAGAGTTGTCATTGCATAAATGTATAGGCCGAGCCTACTAATAAATGCCGCGGTAATTACACATGTGTGCGGATGATGATGTTACGATGCTGATGGTGTGCGAGTCAAAAATGTCCAGAGAGACACAGCAACGAAAAAACAAACCACGCGCATCCGAAGCGAACTTGATACGGAATCGATACTTTTATACGTCTTCCTGCTTCCTGCAATATTCTTCGTTCTTTTTTTTTCGGTGAGCTGCTGCTAGTACTGCTGATGGTTCGGCCGCGTCCTCTCGCAGCGGGGCGAATTAAGATCTGCAAAGTATTAAGAAAAAGAAGAAGAAGCAGAAGGCGGCGGGATAAAGTAAAGTCGAAGTTGTAACTCGTAGTCAAAGTCACGTCGCTTCCTTTTGCCGCTCGAAACTTTCGATAAGTTGAATGGCGATAATCAAATCGAACAAGTTGATAATAAACTTTTTTATCTCACTATTGCTATTTCATACGAAAGGTGCTCCCCGGGTGTGCGTTCTGCGTTTATTCAACTAATTTAAACGGCATGTTTCAATACAACGACCAGGAAACTATCACATGGCATGTATTTAGCAGATAATTGCAATCATTAATAGCTCGTTAATAAGCATTAGCATTGAAAATGTGAGGC
Organism: Myllaena sp. GC000078; assembly: GCA_030264135.1. Classification (NCBI taxonomy): domain Eukaryota; kingdom Metazoa; phylum Arthropoda; class Insecta; order Coleoptera; family Staphylinidae; genus Myllaena; species Myllaena sp. GC000078. Next base: position 10,352 of record JARJDR010000050.1, read on the forward strand.
GTGCTAATTTATACAGGACTTATTGTACGTTCCTAGCCATGTGGAATGAAATGCGAAAGGAAGGTTTTGCTTTCCGCAAAGTTTGTCACAGGCGCAATGCCAGTCTGCATGACAGGGCACAAAGCATAAAAATCCGCAATATTGTATTATATCCATTATTTATATCCCCGCAACACATGTAAATCTGTTTGTGTTTGTGCTCATGACATGCGTGGGGTGGGCAGGCAGGGCAGCGAGGGTGGGAGTCATTGAGCTGCACATCTCGCTCCCGCGCGCCAACAATTTGTTTTTGTTGCGCGGGCGCCAATGGGGATGATGATATGCTCCAATATTGGTTTCGCGCTCGCGGGTATTTGCCACCCACGCAGCGGATGCGAGATTTATGATAACTGCGGCATCATGTGCAGCAGAGGATAACTCGTCCGAATTTAACCTGCAATAATTCAAATACCTCCACATACACGCGTATGCATCGGGGGCGCAGTGTGTGAGCGCGTAAATATTAACGCCATCGAAAAAATGGCCATTATGCGAATGGCAGACAGACAACCCCTTCACGTCGTCGCGCACTATGCTGCATTAAAACATCACGCACGAATCGCGCGTGTTGAGTGGATGAATGCCAATCGTTATTATCACATATGCCTACAATAATTGATTGAAAAAAATAGAGTGGTGTGATATTCACACCTATCAAAAATACTATAATTGCACCTCGTTTATTATAGTGCCGATGTGAATGCAAATAAACGCCACGCCGCAAATCGAAATTTAATGCGTGGAATTGCAGCCGGTAAACTGTTTGCAATAGGGCGAGGTGTGCGCCTAGCCTATTTGTATTGATTTGTGCATAATTTATAAACCCTCAAACGATCAAATTCGCGAGAAAGATAATTATTCGAATGCAGCTGGTGTAAAACACAATTTTGGGCGAATTGAAAATCACCGTCGCCCGCCATTGGCATATTCACCTGTACCACCCGACATGCTACCGAATCGAATCGATGCAAATCGCTGTTTATAGTATATAAACAATGACATTGCAATTGTGATAATAATACCCATATTGACACTAGGGCTGAGTGCATTGTACCAATCACTCGCATATATCGTATTCGAAATGGTGCGCGCCGCAGAGAAAATGCGAATTTCGTGGCGAACGACGCGCGCGCGCTTTATCGTAATATCAATGTAAACATTGAAAATTAATGGAATATCCATTTAATCCTTTGTTTCCCGTTCTTTTGTGCGGCGTGGGCGCGCGCTCGCGCTCGCGCGAGGTCAAATCGCCAGCCAGAATCCGAGCGCGGGGAGGGCGAAAGCTATAAACGCGTGCTATAGATATCGCACTTCAGGCTTCGGCACAGAAGTAAAAATAATCAGGTGATAAAAAAAAGCAAACAAAAAGGTGGAAAAGTGCGCGGGCGCGCGCGAAAGCTAGAGCAGCGAACAAATCCAGGCAATTTGAAAAGTTTCCAATCTTCGAAAGGGATTTCAAATGGAGAGCAAGAACAACGCGAAGCGAACTTTCAATTTTCTCTTTTTAGAGATCGGGCATACACACGGGCCCACTCGCGCCACACATGGACAAAAGCACCGTCGCGAATGGAGACACAGGCGGGGGCGGAAGTGAAGCCAACCATGGGGCGATAACACACGCCTAGCCCTGCCATCGCGCCACTAAATTGAAAAACTTATCGTATAGTGCGCCCAGCGGCGATAACATAAATTATTATGAAATAAAGAGCAGTGGAAATAATAGGTTATTATATTATTGCCATTTTTTTGCGGTGATAAATTATGTATCTATGCAGTGTGGCCATAAATTTGCACCTAGCCGCCCGCCCGCGCGCCCGCCCAGCCATTTAGGTGGCCGAGCGAGCAATTTTCGCGACGCCCGCCCGTCGATGACATTTAAGAGGTCGGTGATTAATCATACTGATTGAAACGTGTGTAGGTGGTGGGTATGCAATTAGGATTTTTATTAATTAGTCATTTACATGTTTTCGCAGCGTTTTTTACATGGCGCTCTGTTGATTTTCAATTTGAGCGCGCGCGCCTGTGATCGATGAAATGGAAATGATTAATTGACAATCAATCAGCTCCATTAATTTACGCCATTTTTTAAGCAATATCCGCTAATCCATTCAATTCTGTTGCACCTATATTCTCTGCTCGTTAAGTGTAAACTAAAAATGTTTTGATAAATTATATCCACTTATGTTCAGCATGATATGAGTATGAGACGAATTTCATCAGGTATCAGCAATTTTTGTTGATGTTGGCTAATAAAACGTGTGACAAGCATTTATTATATTAGGTGAGATTTGGGCATTTGGCGGAAAGAAAGCTTCAAGACAACAAATCAACATATTGCGAATTGCAACGCGTCGTCTTGCGCTTGGCAACTTTTTCATTGAATTATCGCAACGTGTTCCAGTTACTTGATGACTGCGCTCCTTGATGTACTGCTCCAACGCGAACGGTAACGCAATTGCTAAAGAACGATAATTCAATTTCGCCGACCTCGGTTCGCGCTTGGTTCGGCTTGGTTCTTTTCCCCTTTGTGATTTTCACGGTCCTTCCGCTCGCTGGTGAAGAGGGAACACACATTTGCGCGCGCGCGCCTCTAACATAGTAATTCGGCGGCAATTTTTCTTGTCATAATAACGACGTCAAAAGAATAATGCTTGAATATTATTGCTGATAAAGTGTAATATGCAACAAATTCCATTAAGGCGATGACGGAACAATGCGCAATCGCTGGCCCCTCATGTGCATTTCGTAGATAACATTTAATTTGTGTAAACTTTATCGTAGCTCATTGTCGTGGCTGGCAACAAACTCCAACTTGGCACAAAGGAGCATGAGTTGTAGGTAGCATTCTGACACATAAAAATAACCTTTGTATGATTTAACTCCTTCTTGTGCACGTACTCTTTAGTTACGACTGTTAGTTGTTGTTGTTGTTGTTGTTGTTGCTGCTTCGCACGAAGAGACGGAGGTGGAGGAGAAAGGAGAAAGGAGAGGAAGGAGCGGTCGGTGCACACGACGGTTTCCAATTTTCCATAACTGAAATACACTGTGGCGTCTGCCCTAATGGAAGTGCTGCTGCATCAACGCCATTCCGGCGCGGCGTTGACTCTCCACCAGTACGTGGCTCGGATATAAGAGAGCGCACATATACGTAGGTACATCCACCATCGCGTACACATCGTCCCGTATTAAAAGCGGAAATTGTAAACGCGGAATGACAATTAACGTGAGCAGCCAGCAGGCAAGAAGAGCGACATGCCGTCCCTCGTGGCGCGTATGTGTTGTCGACGTCGACGTCGGCGTCGTCTCCGTCTTCCTTCATCCCGCCCGATGTCTTGCGTTGCGCCGTTGTGGTCCTTCACTTCCGCCGCCGTCGGCGCCGCCGCCGCCACCTCGCACGTTCCATTTGCGCGCTAAATGCGTGCATGGGAATATGCTTTCCGCCTACGCGCGTAAACACTCGAACGGAATATACACAAATTAAATTGTATACCTCTTGTGCATGTTGAATTAACAATCGACGGTGTGCGCGCGCGCGCGCGTGTCTGAATGCAGGATTTGATACGGAGGCTCCAGTGTTGAATATGTACCTATACACCTATATTATTGTTTGCGATGCGTGTATTATTGTGCATCTTATGTCTAACATATGCACAAGCGTGCCCGATTACGGCAGGGAGTTAATATGCACATCACCACTTACCAAGCGTATACATTTTAAACCTTCTTGTAGTCTTTATTACATATTGGAAGAATTTTGCAGTACTTGCAGCCTTCATTTTGAATAGTTTCCAGCTTTGTCATTTTGAGTGCAGTAAGAAGAGCGATTCAAAACATAAAACTAAAAGAGTTTGATAATAAAATAAACAATAACCGTATTTTGAAACACAGCGGCAACAGAGTAAAGCCTTCGACAAAAAGACGTATCGTGGCAGTACTCTGCTGGAGGTACCATCATCATAACGACATTTTCGCGGCGAGGATAAACGATGGGATGTGGAGAATGGGAGGAGGCGTATAGAAGGGACATTGCGTATGGAAACTGAAACAAATGAAACGACAGACGAAGCGCGCGCATAAAGAGCATAATTGTAACAGCACTTGCTTCGAAATACGCAAATATTTGCATTGGCAAATGACTAAGGCTTCAAAAGGACTATTCAAAACTAAAAGGCTGCTCAAACGAGCGACGTATATTAATAGCCGGGCACGGCGTATAATACGCACTGGGTACGTCTGCACAAAAATGCGTCCATCAAAAGCGAACCGATCGCAGCGCCACGTGCAATGTTCGTGTTTCTGCGCGGACGACTTTGTTGTTATTCATTTGCACTAACAATAAGACCTTTTTCCTACGAATTCGTTCTTTGCTCACGTTCGTATTAGTTGTTGCGTCAACCACAGCGAGTCCACGACGTGTTTGAAAGTGATTCTAATCAACCCGTTTTTGTCCATCATATATTCAGGACGTACGCAGGCGTGATTGTTTCGCTGTCGCACAAATCCGATGTGGTTCATCTGTTTTGCGCAACGCTTTGACGAGATGACAATATAAATAAATAATTGTTGCCTTTTATTTCCAAAAAGTCAATTATGTGATAGATTGGTTTGGTTTTTAGGAGATTGCGCCAATTACAATGATTGAGGCTAAGCCGAGGCCAGCAATATTTAGGCTCTATAGCCGGATAGCCGAATTATCAACCAAAAATTTACGATTGGCGAATTATACGTTAAAATACGTTGTCAGTCAAAAAAGTGCGTACAAAAAACAACCATGCGTCGTGTCTATTCGTATCTGACGGCATTGGCTAGCGCAACTCTTTGGCATTCCGATGAGTTACGAGTATATTAGATCTGCCGGAAAGTTGTCCGTTTTCGCCATTTTCTGAAATGTGTTTATTGAAGTGAAAACTTCTTTAGCATGGGGGTGATTTGAAACACGATGAAACGAAAAAGCGACAGTAAAACGACGCAGTCATATAAATGCATAAGATGTAACGTGGGAGAAAATGAGATAGGAAGCATTATACAGTGTTTATGNCCCGCTACACCTCCACACACCTGTGCCTCCATTCCAAATCGAATTGCCATTTTTGCCTGCAGCAACTGAATACCACTTGGGTTTGCTGAAAGCGAAGCTTGCAAAATAGCGCTCGCAATGGGCGTGTTCCATTAAAAAAATCTTAACATTTCATTATATACAAATTGTAGATATTGAAAAATGAGCGAAGGCCTATTTTTTTTTTTCGTCGACAAACCATTAGAAATGCCTCAA
>JARJDR010000063.1:0-24206 GCA_030264135.1 Myllaena sp. GC000078
CATGGTCCTGAATGAATGAACGGGTTTTTAATTTATTCATTTTTGTATAAAATGCCTGACGCACGTCAAATTTGTTTTCCATAGCCGGTGGAAAATATGAAATAGTAGTGGCGTGTATCCCATTTACAAATTAAAGCCAATTTTAAAAATTGCCGCCGCGCTGCGTATTGTTCTAGTTTTGCCGAAATATCAACATTCATTCCCATTATTCTCATCAATTTCATTCGAAATTCTGGAAAAATATAATATTAAAATGCAATCAATCATCATAAATCTCTAATGGCAAACCCGTTATGATTTATATTACAAATTTATTTCAATTACATAACATTATATGATCGGAGGGCGGAGGAGAGATAAAATACGAAAGCGAAGAGAATATCAATATTATGCAGGGGGCCGCCGCGCCATTGTTATCATTGCTCGAATCGTTTTATTGCCCACGCAGCAGTGAAAATGTTTGTGTAATGTACAATTTTATCAGCGCGCACAAACACATATGCTATTATTATGCGCGCCTTGCGGCTGACATGCGGAAGAGTTGGTGGTGGTGGTTAGTTTTCAAATCACACGCGCTGGAGTATATCTCTTTCGTTCGCCGACTGCGCTTAAGATGCGTTGCACGTCCGCGACCACTGCCGACGCCGCCACTATTCAGTAGATAGCAAGAGGACGAAAGCAAGGCGGCGGTCTAAAATTGGAAAACTGCAAGCCGCGTGCGCCGATTACAAATTTATTTTATTATGCGTTCTTTCGTTCGTTCGATTCGTCTGCATCCATCGCGAGTTTGTTGCATGAATGAGTTCCAACTAGACGACATCATCATAGTCTTCTCTAACTCGGTTTTGATTTGATCTTTCGCTTCTTCTTATTTCGTATTCAATTCGAAAAAAAGGCGGGTTAAAACTCAAACAGCGTCTGCTGTGAATTTGCAAGGTGGGCGGTAGTAAGCGAAACGCACATTTCTTTATTGAACCGTTTGAAAGCGGCGGTGGGGCGAAAGGCGCCGAAACAATTTCGTCTATTTTAGTTTTCGACGAAGACGTCGCCGTCGCCGTCGCCGGATGAGCAACCGTAGCAGGAGAGGAGTGAAAAGCAAAAAAAGAATGAATGTTGAAAACCAAGCGCGCACCGATTGAGAGATGCACACGGAATCGAGATTTCGCGGCGGCGGTGGCGGTGGAGGCGCCGGGTAATGCGATGCTTATCGTTGAAGGAGGCGCCAAAGCAAAGCAATGCATCCAACACCTGAATCGCGCATTCAGGAATCCCCACCCGAAAAACCCAGCGAGTTTCAAAGCGGCTGGGAGTAAAAGGTTATAAAAGCAAATAGAATATCCTGCCGCACCGACACAGTGGGAGGAAATGGAATCGCGCAAATGAAAGGAAATCAGCGAAAGAAATAGTTCGATTGCGAGAAATCTTTGAACGACAATTGTTGTACCGTGGATTAAATAATTGGTTTAATATTTTTCGGTTTTTAAAAATTATTTTTCACTGGAAATTCTATCAAGGAGAAAGCTTTTATTTCCGCTCCAAAGCAAATGGACACAGTTCGCTCGCCATTTATTTTCCTGCTTCTCGCAGCGATTTGTCGTTGCGATTCTCATCATCTCTCGTCGTCACCGACCAAATTGAATCAATCTATTAGAAGAAGGAGCGGTGTATAAATAGTTTCGTTTACTCTTCCTCTCAATATGATCTTCTTCGAATTCTTGCGAATCCTTTAATATTTTCGAGAGCAAAAAATATTGGGCATTGCTAAATAAATATCAGCAATATTAATCAAGCCCAAAGAAAGGTAGCTAAACAATTCTGCAACGTTTTGTATTTCCAAAGGATATGGTACGGGCAAATAAACACATCAACACCGACGAGTTTTCGTTGCGTGAACAGCCTGGCGTCCGCCCTCAGGGCGCTCATTCCGGCCGCGTTCGCGCACTTTGAGCTTAGCCGCCGCGCACCGTAGACAAACACTTTGCAATAAAACACCGCGTGCACCGGAAAAAAGGGATCACGCTCGTTTTTCACCTTCCTACGTTTTCGTTCGCGCAGCGCGGTTTACTTATCCTGATCCTCAAAACCGGCGCGCCGGTGACAAGCGTACAACGACGTATGTTTGTATGAAGATATCAGCAGATATCATCACGCCTCGCGAGAGAATGAATGACCGACTGTGGCGGTGCGGCGGAGGGAATGATGATATTTATGATTGTCATGTTTATGTTGCCTACTTTATTCCCACTCCACCAACGCGCGTATATTCTTTTTTCCTTTCCTATTGTTCCCTTTTGTCATATTTTTTTGAAGACGCAACCGACAGATAAAAGTCAACGATTGGAACGAACGCATCCGATAAAACAGACAGTGGCAAATGTGCATGTTGATGCTGATAACATATCCTCATAACCGTAACATAACCGTTTACGGCATGTATGCCGCGTTCCATGGGGAGACTTTTACCACTCTCCTTCCGGCGTTTTGAGTCAGTCGTCTGGGGAGATTCCCCATTGTAACTTCATTCGAACCTATTTGAAATCATCGCCTCGATTCCCTAAGAACCTACTCTGCTTAAGATTCGAATTTAGACAAACCCCAAAACAACACTTTTCGTCCTTCTCACCTTTGATGGCGTTGCGATGCGGTAGGATGGTGATGGCGCCCTCGGCGGCGTACTCTTGGTCGCGCACCGGATGCACCTTGGCGCCCCACGAGTCGCTGCCGATCCACAGGAAGTGGCTGGTGCGATTGGCGCGGATTGACGCGCCAAGCAGTTTTCTGCGAACAAGCAAGCAAGCAAGCATTACTTGTGACAATTTTCCATCTCCCCGGAGGTCGGTGCGGCAAAGGAGTAAATGGACGAGTGTACTTAGCGTAATGAAACGCATCGTTTACACTCACAGGGAGAAAGGGGGCGCGCTTGAAGATTAATAACCACCCGCTCTTCCGCGTCGCGTAATTTTCCGCCGCCGCCGCCGCCGTTGAATTTATCGTCCTGCCCGCACGAAGGACACTCGGCGACATCATCTTGGCGGTGGGTGGTGGGATTTACATGATGTATTAATTGTAGTGCCATCTATCACAAGACGGTCGTCCACCGATATATAATTCTACTTTCGTCAATTTCATGCTGAATAATTTGTGCCCCTCGGACGAGCGCACACGTCAATTATGACAGTTGTAATTTGGAGGCGGCCGTCGATGATGATGATCTTTAACCTTTAATCCCCGCACCCGCAGAACAGAACGCAAAGCCATTGTGTGGAAGATCAATTGAAGCCGACGTTCGTTCGACATGCCGCGCCGTTCGTGAGCGCGTATTATTGAAAGGAAAATGAACGCAAAATGAACAAGCCGCTGCTGGCCATGCCACACGGAATGATGAGAATGGCGGCTATAATGTTGCCTGACGTTTTGTGATTCCTTTTGTGCGTTCGATACAGATACGATTGCACGCAATTAGGTTGAAACCCACCGTCTAATTATCTTCAGGTGCAAAGTTCTCCCGCCACCCCTTTGACGCCGGCGGCGGCGACGCGCTTAATTATTAATCGTAATGCTAAAGAATGAAATGCGTATATAAATTACAATGGCATTTACAAACCTGGTATTGTCCTCGTCGACAAAGAGGATGACGGCACGCGCCTGCGGTTTGAGCGTCAGCCGCTCGATGATGCGATCAAAGTCCTCGGTGCGCGAATTGCGCAGAATCTTTTCGGTCGCCGCAATGCAAATGCCGCCGGCGGCCGAATACGATATGAACGAGGCGATGCCCTGCAAAACAATCAAACAACAGTTGCGGGGTGATAAGTAATGCGCAATCCAATTGATTGTGTTTTTATTCGGATTGAAATCGTTTTGGGGATGGCAATTGACAGCCGATGATTACGCTGCGCCGGGAGTTGACATGTTTTGTGTGCGATTTAATCTTAAATTGCCGAAAATTGAATCGGTTAGTGTTTTATAGAGATGGAATTTATGTTCGGATATAAAACTGAGACTGCATATTCAATTTTATCGATAGTGTGATATGAGATAAGAGTAAATTTAATACTGTAAGGGTGCTTATTTCATTGTGCCCCTTTCATTGTGAGTTACGCGATGTCTTGCGCGCGCGAAATCGCGAGCGTCATATGCAATAAATATGGCGATGCGTTCGAGGAGCGTTCAATATGTGATTATGTATCGGCGTAGTGGCTCTACATCAACCCTCCCCTCACCCCCAAATGTCTCGCGCCGTCGCCGTCGCTTTATTATTCGTGTCGTTTATTATTCGTGGTGATTTCTCTACGTGCGCTGAAGTTGAAATTTTGTTCAGCGCCAAAGTTTTTCTTTTCGGCGCCACATAATAATATAGAATTTATACGCGAATTTTTATCAGCGCCGAGAAAAAATGTTTGCGATTTTAACCCTATATGGTATATTTTTCAATCTATATTTGTGCATTACTACCGCGACGATGTTGACTTTTCCAGCATGCGGTCGATGTTGTTTACCAGCCAACGACGACTTCGGTTTCTTGCGCGCGATGAATGAAGTTTCGCGTTTTTGTTTGCCGACACGAAAATGCTTTGTCGTTAAAAATACATACGGCGCGTTGCGGAAAACCCATTTTTTTCCAGCGCCTGAAAAGAGTTGACTTATATGAATGGCATTATTCATTCATTCGATTCGATTCGGCGGGGTGTTTGATTCGCGAAATATTATTGATCTCAGCGGTGAGAGGCGCAAACCGCAATGTGTTTAGGATTGTAGGGCTTTTGGGTAAGTTTTCGGCGAGGTTAATGGAGGAAATCGCGGCGAATGTTGTGGAGAACTGACCGGAAACATGCGCGCCGAGCGGAGTTTATTTTATATATGAAAATTTCGCACGAATTCCGAGTGTATGAGGGTGTGTGCATATGCTAAGCGGTAATTAATGTTAGGAAAGTATGCAAATCGTAAATTCCCGCGCGAATCTGTTGTGGCCGCTGTGTGCACCTTGGCCCGTAATTTTTCAACGCCTAATTGAGTTTTAATTAGCTGCGCGCTCTCTGGTGGTTCAAGTGTAAAATCAATACGAAACGGATTATATAATTTATGCTGGAATTTAATCAAATTCAGGTAAATTCACTTTTAGTTGCTTATTTATTTAACAAAGCGAGATTTAAATAAATGTACATTTTCCATTACTTGTTGGTTGCTTTCTTGAAATTTATTCAAAGGATTTGAACCGGTTTTGATCTTTTTAGTCTTTCGACAAATTACGATTTGCTATCTCTCGTTTACGTTCACTCGCAGCAAATTTCAACTCTGCCATCAACAAATTGACGTTTAATTAACGAGATGATATCGCATTAAGTATTATATCACGGGTTTTTTTTAGTTTTTCGTCCCGCAGCTTCTTTGACAGCCTCCAATATATTTAGCGCCATTTCGGATGGAGATAGAGGCAGCAAAGACAAAAGCATCTCCAGCTAGCACAGCCAGTTGTATGATGATGCTATCTACGGTAATCTGATCCGAGCGTTTGCTATGGGGAGGATGTCGTCGTCGTCGTTTGAACAACACGCCCGCGCCTACGCACACCCACACACACACTCACGACGTAGAAGGGGTTGGGTTTGCGGCTGTGCGGGGGTTGAATTTATCGTCTAATGCTGCTTTATGATTTCGTGCACACGATGCACATTTCGTCGCTCCCTTTCCTTCTAGCCGCGTCGCGTCGTAGTTGTTGGCCGCATTGATTTTATCGAGCTGTTTTTCGCGCTTTGGAAAACGTGTGATATTTTACGCCACGTTTGCAATTTCCCTAGGATTCTTCATCTCCTCCTATTTTTCGGTGCGGAGGAAAATATTGTAATAATATCCGTAATGTAAATACATACATTCTCGGCGAGAAATGCTGAGTAATAATTTCCAGATAGTTTGCGCGCGCGTGCTCTTTGGATTTAGCTTCACAAATATTTAATAAATTTTATTATTACGGATGCACGCGCGAGCCATGGCTATTTTCCATGCGATTGGCTGTAAATCTTTTTCGGTGTTGCGCAGCTATTGCGCAAATATTTCAATAATCCTCGCGCGTTGGGTGGATTTTCGCGGTATTTCAACTTATGGATGCATGAAGCCTCCCCCCACAACCAATCGCGAACGCAACCGGTGGGTGGGGGGATGGGGGTGTTTGGCGGTCGTTGCATTTCCACTATTTGCATTTTGATGCCGCGTCGCGGATTATCAACCGGAATTAATTAGTACTCGCGCTCGTTATGCGCCTATCATTTCGGAGATTGAAGTTTTCAAAGTTGTGGATGTGTAATGCGCGAGCAACAATGCACACATCTATCCAACGGTGATCCGTATATAATTGATGTGATGATATATTGATTACTCGACATTAATTAGCTATCTTTGAGTAATTCATTCCATGTTCGGTACTAATAATAATAATATATCTGGTTATTTTCATTATTTATACTATGTAATGAAAACATTTGCTTTCTGCTTTTTTAATTACAATTTTCATTAAATTCAACGCATTGTATTTATGAATGCCAAAAAAAGATTGTTTTTCGGTTATTCATTATTCATTACATGGCGATCAGTCATTTATAGTCCTTGGAGTTGGGAGGTTACAGCAGTGTCGGCTCATTCATCACGCTGAATGCCTGCCAAGAGATCCCGTCAAGGAAACACTAGCTTTCTGCGCGCTGGCAAGATGTTAATTTGCCTCTCTCATTGCATGACTTTCCTATCTCTATCTATTCTTCTTCTTCTTGGAAACATACTCGGCGCCGATCTCATCACAACAAGAAGGTGGCAGGTTGATGACGAGGATGTGCGCTCATATTTCGTAATTGTGTAATGTCAAAAAGTGCGCGTTCTGGTGGAAAAGTGGAGGGAAATTAACGAGCGCGAGAAATTGATCAATATGGCGTTTGTTAATTCGCTAATAGTCAATCAGATGGACAGCTAGTTCGTCGGCGAACGAACAAGTGCATAGCGCACATGAAAGTTAATGAAAATGGGCGTTTGATTATCATTCTGATGATAACGAATGTGTTGCAGACTAATTGATGCAAATGATGAACGCCCCATGCAGGAAATGCACAAAAATGCTAAAATGCAGACTGCGCGAAGAAGGAAAACAAGCAGTTGCTTTAGACAAAACGTGCATTATCGATTCGCGTCCGTCCCATCCATTTCGTCCTCATCGAATTATTAATTTCATGCAGATTTAAACGATCTTATTCAAATTTGAGGTTCGCGCCGCAACCCTTTCCACTCGACCGCTCCTTCATCATGCGCGCGCGCGGGCGTTCGTTTTGCGTGCGTTGAATAATATAGGAAGAGGCGGCTGGATGCGTATGTGAGTGGGTTAAGTAGTTACAGTTTCGTGGGTTAAGGTGTTTACGCGTCCCTTTTTGAGTGAAGGATATATAGGATCACGGCCGGCAGGCGCCATCGGCGGCGCACTTGAGACTCGCAGAGGGCACTAAAGAGTTTGATTGTTATGACGCGCGGCGGAAAGACGCCGCACCGAGGAGCGTTTTGGGAGTTGGGAGCCAGGTATCGAGGAAGTTATTATGGCCGCCACTTTAACGATATCTGCCCTTTAACTTTATCTATCCTAGTTTACTTATCGTAAGGGTCAAGTTGTTAATATAAAGAAACATTTTGTTTAGTTTAAAAACTAATTTCAAACCTGTAATTGCTAATTGTGTGATTTTTAATTGCAGGCATCAATATATTCCCGTGCAGTGCCTGAGATTCGCCGGACTTGCATTAGCAACCCTTCCATAAAAAGTGAGTTATATAAAAATATTCTTTATTGTAAATAGAAACTGACCGGGACATAATCCAATTTTTCGCCTAACAACAAATTGTAGGTATAGAATCACGTTGATTACGTCCATGGCAAAGGTTAATTAAAACATAGGAATTTTACAAATTTAATTTGTTTTTTTCGCATCATTGTTTGCATTCAGTACGCGTATTCACCGAGGCACTCTGATTGCGGCTGAGAGTTTTTATCTACGATTGCATATACGTTCAGAAATTAGGTTTTTCATTTGTAGCATCAACATCTGCACGAGCAATTTAAATTAAGGTTGGTTTAACCAACTTTAATCCGGTGAAAATAGATTGGATTATAGCACTAGATTTCATATGATATTTCGATGAAACAAATTATACCTAAATAGATCACCAGCAATATGTAATAAGATAAAATTTAAATAGAATGAATTGAGGTGCGCCATGACGTGTTACGCGAAAAGTATCTTAGAGAAGGATTTCCGCATTTTGTATGTTACATGGTATGATCATCATCGTTGCCGTCATAAATTTGACACACACACCATTCCTCTTTCCCTCTTTTCTTCCTCGTTTTTTGCTTTTGATTATTGATGCCTGCGTTTTTCACTCGTGTCACTGATTTGATGCGATACATGAAAAGTCAATTTAAACATAAATATTAAGCTATTAATATTGCTTTATTATTTATGAATATTGCTTGATATGCAATAGTCATAATCTTCGGAAAGCACAACGCAATTAACATGGAAGCAATTAACTGAGTGAAATCCGTTGAGTGAATCTTTTTATTCACTGGTCGCGCGCGGTTTGATGCACACCCTTTCGCTCCAGTGCACAAACGAGATAAACGAATGCGCTAAGATCGGCCCTTCTGTGGACGGGGCGAGCGGATGAAACGAACCGGACAAACAAGACAAAACTTTTCATCCTCATCGAGCCAAAGCGATTTAATTAAAATGGCAACTTTTTCATCTTCTACTTTACTTATAAGTTTTCTTCGGGCGGAAAAATTCATTTCCAATACATAAACATGCGCCTTTTACGCTGCGGAAAACTATCCGAAGAAGAAGCGCTTCAATTGCTTAATTTAAACAATAGACTGACGAGCCCTACACTATGTAGTAATTCCACGAATTAGAAACTTTCTCGCAAAGAATGAAATTTTCGAATTTAGATAATAGCTGTCGTTTTCCGTCGGCTGGAGAAAAAGAAAAAACTCGGCAGATAAGACAAAAGAATCAGCACCGTGGGGATGGGGATGCAGTTAGATAGATAAAAGATAAGCTTGCGCACGCAAAACGTTTCAAACAAATTGAACGACCATTTCACATTTCAGTGCCACGGGCTTTTCATATCGAATGAAAAACTGTTTCTTCATTTCGCCATTGTTGGAGGCAACCAGCCAGCGCCCGGATTCATGTTATCAGTTTTATCTCTCAGCCTCTTTGCGTGATTGGGTAAAAGTTTGAGTGGCACTCGTCACACACCTGCGCGGCGGGGGCAGCTGTCGCCGAAATGTATCAATTTGAATCGTAATTCGTGCGAAATTTCACATCAAACGTCAGAAATTACCGCTTAACATGCGCATTTTCATCTCGATATCTCTGGCCGCCATGCCCCGCAAGCGACTTTGTGATTTGCATATAATTTTCCGCTTCCAACCCGAGAGCTGGGCGTTTTTCTCTTAACCTGCCTGCACTTCAATTTCACCATCTCATCTGTGAGGAGAAAAAAAAAATGGAAAATACACAGTACCTGCAAGCGGGCGCGCGCGTGGAGAGGAAGAAGAAATGCCGCTCACAAAGCGATGAGTGAGATCATTAGGGTTTCCATCAACCGGATGTAATTAAATTCGTCCGGCGCGACCTAATCTCCTTCGATAGCTTCCGAATGTATTTTTATTAGCTCTTTTTGTAGTTTAGTTGGTTGGAAATGGTGAAAATAATTTAACAGTAATTTTCTTGGGGGCGCTGAAAAATTGTCGGTTTGGTCGAGTGGAAATGTTTGCATAGGTTTCTCGCGCAATGCGAAAACGATGTTTGCGCGGGCCACATCTATATCAATAAGACGCGACAGGTTTTCTTGATTTCCATCCGTTTCACCACCCCCTTTCCGCGATTGTATCCGTAACCTGCAATTTGTGTGTTGACACTTTTTATAACTTTATCATACTGCATGCTTTTGCACTTTGGTGGCTATTGATTCGTAGAGCTGGCTTTTGGAATTGAATGAATGCATACATGCGCATTTGAGTGGCCGAGCGCATTCGGACGCCGGGAAATTGACCACTCGGCGCAGCGGAAGTGATTAAGCACTGGCGCGCTTTGCACGGTAACGGGAGCAACAAATAAAACACATACGTCATCCGCGAGCGCGCTTGCACGGAAAGAATCGATTGCATTTCGGTATTATCCAGCGTTCAAACCTTTTGGAAAATATAGCGATTCGTTCATACAATAATTCGCATCGGTTGTTCCTCGGGGACGCATGTAAAACTCCCAGACGCACGTCACAAAAACGAAATGGAAATTATTATCCTCGCCGGTGCGGTGCGGTGCGACGCGACGGTGGCGGGTAGGACTCGTTTCGCATGATTTGTACGGCGTCGCTAGGTACATAAAATATCGTCACCGCCATCTGTATGCGCACATCCGCAGTCGGGAAAACTTTTTTATACGCTCATTCTTTTCGATATTTATTTGGGGCGAAGTCTCTCTTCTTTCTTGGGATCCGAATACGCAATTCGCAAAATTTCATTCAACGATATAAATATTACTTTGTCACACGGTGTTGACATTTCAATTGTGTTTTTTTTCTGCGTTTTTGCCGGGTGGGTGTAAAATTCGTCACAACCTGTTTGTGTGGGCGTAGGTAAATTGGATAAAAAGCGATGCCAGGGGCATCCGTTAACCAATGATTTAATTAAAGCGCCAACTTGGTAAACTCGGCGCACGTTCAAGAAACTTTCCGATCGTATTTTCGCCAAACTTGCGAAACGTCCGTATAGATTTCATTGTATTTGTTTATACCGCAGCCCCGCACTTTTGACACTATGAATATATTTTATGACGCTAATTAAATTCAGTATGGTTGACATATGCGTTGCGGTTTTTGCGCGCTGGTGGAACTTGTTAATTAAAACAACTTCTTGCACACTTCATAAGATGAACGGGGGGAACTTTTACGATTATTAGAATTAATCGCAGACAAATAGAAAAAATATCATCTTGGCGAAGAATAACAATGAACATTCCATAAACCCTCTGAGAGAGGAATCTTGGGTTATTTTTCTTTCTTGTCGCTTGGTTTTTCTTTTTTGCTGATATCTACCCGACATCACCTTTATATCGTATGCTTCGACCATTAACAAAAACTTATACGACCAATAAGTGCGTCGCATTGTTGTGATCGCGGCTGTAACAATAGAAATAATCGTCGATCCATCGATATCGATATCTACGCTCAATAACTACACAAGCCGGACGGACGGAGTTGGCTCTCACATTGTTATGTTTTATGTTTATTGATTTTTTTGCTGGGTCAAACCCACGAAAAGCCGGCCGTCGTAAAATATAATTTGCTTCTTGTTCCCATTTTTATTATCATCGCACCGATATGCTGCGTTCCATGCCAATCTGTACGCAATTCGGGGTTTTATTTGCCACCATGGAAACCAACCTTTTCGCCGTACTCCCCTTCGACGGCGACCGTCGACACGTACTTCCAGCCCAGCTCTTTGACGATGCTCACCATCGCCTGCGCTTGGAAGTTGTCCGGCGGCACCACGCGGCTGAAGTACTCGAAGCGCGACTTGTCTGACAGCTCGGTGCTCGTCGATGCGTAGCTCACCTGCGGAATCTGCGAAATTACCAATTAATATAGAATTATACGTCGATTAAAAGTTTTGCGCATAAAGTTTAGGCACCGCATTAAATAGCACAAGGACGTGGAAAGTTTGGCCGTCATACATAAAGTGCGATTCGGTGCGGTCGACCGTCTAATATGCATCTCGCGACGAATGTCTGTGACATGCGATGATGGATGACATCCGCGCTACCAGTGTTCAAGCAGCGCAAAGTTGGAAAGTTGTAAACTTTTTCGCCCAGCGCAAGGGTGTGTAATTGGGATAAGCAAGAGAATTAACTCATCTGCGGTCGAATGGCAAATAAGAAATTCGGTGGGGTTGTTTATCGAAGAGTATCAACGTCAACATTCATTAGCGGCGCGAAGATGGATTCCGATACATTAACATAAACATCAATCTTTTGGGCGATCGTAGATGGCGCGCGCGCGGGGGTGGTTGATTGAGATAACGACGGCAGGGCGCTCGCGCGCGTGATAAATTTGTTTACGCAGGACGCGCGGCGCGGGCGCAAAGCTTTGCTCGGCGAGTGATGGGGGCGCGAGAGTTGTCGGATAGATTGCTCGTAGATATCGGTGCCGGGGGGTTGCGCGAAGCAAACACGCTGGCCATTGCAGGGGGTGTGGGTTGACATGCGGGGCCGGAGAGGCCACTCGCCGCCGAATAAATACATACACATGGCGGCTGCACTAACCCATGCATACCGAACGAATTGAACAAGTCGTCGACGTCGACGCTGGGCGTCCGTCGTCATGGAAGCCCAAGCAACCCACTTTGCGACGCCGACTACTGCTGCGCCGGAATAAATATTTTCGCAAATATACCAAGGGACTTGATAATGAAGTTTTTTGTCAAGCGATGTCAAGCATATTTTTTCGCTTTGCTGTTTCTTCCTAGTAGAAACTTGTCCGGTTGTTGCTTTGGGGCAGTAGACCAATTACGCGTACTAGTTGCAATTGCAAGAGACGAGCAATTATCTAGATGCCGCCGTAATTATGTCGTTATGCTGTAATGGTGCTCAGCTAACAAACCGCACCGCCACTTCCGCTCGACCTCTTCGCGTTGTGGCAATTAGAAGAGTTGCGATTACCTTCATTACCGACACCTACGCCACGATTTTTTGTCCTTGTGCTGCTTTTTTCGTTGGGTTGAAAATGTTTTCCCTGAATACGATTTTCGGTTTAGTATGGCAAATAGCAGGGCATGAATGATACAGTAGGGCACGTCGATCCGAAGGTGTAATGGCGATGATACGCTTGACCGAAATCGCATGAATATGCAGAGCATGCTCGTCTTCGATGCATGATGCGCATACCGAATGGCAGGATTGTCAACGTCACCGGATGCATATTTAGATTTTAACTTGTCGAACGTCGAGCCATGTCTATGCAAAATTTACCGCATTGATTGTTACTAAATATTTCAAATTTATCCGCGGTATATTGAACTAAAACTAATGATTTATTCTTGGCTGGTGCGGCAACAGGAAGGGCCACTAATAGAGTTTGTGTCTCTCGACACGAGGCAAGCCGGAAGCACACGCTGCGAATCTCAACCCAGCCAGCGCCCAACTAATATCTTATAAATTTAAACTAATCATATCCCCATCGATTTTCGATGACATCCTTCGGGCGCGTCTTATTCAATTCGCAAGTTTTCCTCCCTTCTCGCTCCACTAGCACGGAATGCGATAACGCTCTATGTCAATATTGACG
The DNA here is from genome assembly GCA_030264135.1 of Myllaena sp. GC000078. Taxonomy (NCBI): domain Eukaryota; kingdom Metazoa; phylum Arthropoda; class Insecta; order Coleoptera; family Staphylinidae; genus Myllaena; species Myllaena sp. GC000078. Next base: position 13,375 of record JARJDR010000063.1, read on the forward strand.
ATTTATCCACCCCGATCACTATTCGCCGATTCCCGTATATTTCTAGGCGAATTACTCGAATTTACACATTTTTCACACTCGAGTGTAACCTTGTGTAAAGGCGCGGCCGAGGGTGGGTTTGATATAAGTATCGGCTATCGGAGAGGATGATGGTGCTCGACGTTGTATAAAAGTGGACGATGTCCGGCGCCGGGCGACAGGCGTCGAGTGGCCGTGTCGAGCATACAAAAACAAACCCCACACTTATTGTCACCCACATCATCCAAGGGCGACTGCTACGTAAAAAGCGCGCAGTTATAATGGTGAAAAATAAGCCGAATAGAAACCGCGCGAAAAACTCTTGACCGGACGTGTAAAAAATATGAGCCATCCAACGCTTCAATACCTCTTCTTTTGCGCGCTCCACTGACAGGAGAAAAATGACCAACCATGTATGCAACACTTATATAAGTTATAAGTAAACATTTTGGTGGTATAGATAAAATATAAGTGTTGCGCTTACCTTGAATAGTCGTAGAATATTGGCGACCATAATGGAGACGACGCTGAACGAGGCGCCAATCACGGCCGTCACCGGTTTGTGCGGCACGTAGACGGGTGGCATGCCGCTCTCGCATTTGTACTCGGACATGTCCTGCAATCGAAAGTCACACATGCGCGAACCCGAATCGGGAGAATTAGAGAAAGCAACGGTTCGGCAAATTGACAATGGGTTGTATTTAGGCTCGAGACCAGAAAGGGTGTGGGAAAGGACGAAGGATTTTGCTTTCTGCCTCCTTCACCGCTGGTGTAACATAGTCAGTAAATTACACCGCAACCGCAATTGTGCAGTGGCTATCTCTCTTTCACTGGCGCCAACCACATCGGAGTGCATAATATTATCCCGTTGCCAACCGGGGCGGTGAGTAAATGATGTTATTTCGCGAGAATTGCAAATGCAACCTAATATAATATAGATATTACACAACTATCCAAACATCCCAACGGTTTGCATTTACAGTCCCGGCGGTGGTGAAGACAATGTTATTTCAGCACGCGGCGCGCAATCCCGCCGGGCACCTAATAGGATCGCCTTCTCGATGCGCGTCGGCGCCGGAAATCGGCGAGAGATGAGAATTGAGATGAAAATCATGCGCGCATGCAACCGGGGGTACTTATATTAATATAATATAATGTGCGGTGTTCCGGGGCGCAACGAAGAAGGCGCACGATGGATGAAGAGCGAGAGAACATTGTCGCGCGTTATTAATTTATTTTTGCTTACCTAAATTAATTTCCTGCCCGGATTTGCCGGCGACGGCAGCGCGCGCCGGCGAATGTCACGGGGACGTGAATGAGGTGGAAATATGGGTTTTCCGGGGAAAATATTATATACACGGATGTTGAAGGGGCGGTAGATTTCTAATTATGCAAAGTTTTAATTATCAGAAATAAGGATTAAAATTTTTTCTTCATCCGTCGGTCGCACAACAGCAAAACAACTCGCAAAAGTTGTGCGTGTTTAATTCATTATATTCCGCGCTTTTTTACGCTGGAAAATTGTTTTGCCAGCGTGACATATTTTCAATCTTGCGCGCATTTCTATATTTTTTGTTTAATTTATCTTTTCATCTTTGCGGAAATGCACCTGCACGCGCGCGCGTTCGATAGCAATTTTGCGCGTGGCGTTTTCATTTCGGATTTGAATCATCGCTTCGCTTTCATTTTCATTTCGCCATTTTGCACGGTGCGTTGGTGTGTTTTTTCTTCCTCTGCTCGTTTTGCTATTCCGGCATTTAACGCGTGCGGCTTGGTGAAATCAGCGAATGTATGAGGCGTTTTTCATTTGACGCCTTTTTTCTGTATTTATCTGCTGGTGCGAATGAAACGCTCTCCCCTATCATTGAAGGTGTTTGCGGAAAGAAAGAAATTCAAATCGAGCTTCCTGCGCATGCTGCTGATGTTCGGTTGCAGCGCAGGAAAATGAATGGAATACTATTGTCATACGGAGGATGGTGTGGAATAAAATAGGAGGTTATCCGCCTGTTTCTCATCTTTTTCTTTTTTGGGTACGCAAAAATTGTCTTTAATGTTTGATTATAAAGTTGAGTAAGTACTTGTAGGCAGCAGGTAAATTTATAATATCGACTTAATTTCCTTTTTATAACTTCAACTTTGCGCTGCTCGAATTTCGCTTGTATTTAATTTCGGCTGAGTTTGTTATGCAAGCGCGTAATTCAATATGTAATTTCAAACGGTTACATTCTGTGTATATTGTAGGGTGGTTTTTATTTGCCCGCTTCTTCTGAGCCTGCTTTGTCGACGTGATGGTGATCGTTAGAAACCACTTTGTAATTTCACGTAAAATGCATTAAATATTTTATATTTGTCTCTCCCCATCTCAGCAAAACCAAATTTTACCACTTTATTTTTGTTATTGCCAGGACGTGCCTATCTACCTCAACAAATAATTTTATTTGCTTTGACATATTTTAAAATAAAAACATACAAAAACGATGGTTATTACTACCGATTGACGTTGTTGTGTCGCTTGCACAAAGTCTTTTTGTCATTATCATCGTCATCAACAACATCCAATCTGGGCGACCGGCGCATGCACATCGATCGCACGGCAGGCGAAAACTTGTGATTGCGCTCGCGGGGCGACGTGATTTATTTATACATGCGCGTACTTGCACACCGTCATCAGAGGAAGTTGTTATTGGCAACTCCCAGCGCTCCGATGATGATGTTGCTGATGATGATGAATGCGAGCCGCATTACATGAAATACGGAGAACGCAATTTTAAATCAACTCGCCGCCGCGCCCTGGCGCCGCCATCGATGACATTCCCAACAATATTTCATCGTTTGCTCGTCACAGGAAAACACATTGTCTGTAACTTGGTCATTTTCGTTTCGCTAAACATTCTCAATGACATCATTTATTCGCCCTCTTTTTTGCCCGTTCCGTTTTCTGATTTCTTCAGACAGCTTTGTTGCCGCTCGTCAACCACCTCCGCTTTTCTGCCTCCCCCGACTACAAAGAAGAAGAAATTGCGCAAATCCCTAGTCAATTTATATTTCTTTTAGTTTTCTAAGTGTCCGGAAAAATGAGAGAATTATTCGCCTTCGCCATTGCCGTCGATGCTTTCCGAAGGATTTTCGCCATCGTGTTGCCACGGTGACAATAGGGTGGTGGCTGGGGTTTTCATAAACATAATGAATATGAAACGTTTCCTGTTATGCTTATGTTTATCAATTAATTCAATTTACTTGACTGGCAACCCTGTCGGTTTGGGGTTGGTAATTGGATTGGCGACACGTGGCCGCTTCGTAAGCAAACGGACGTGTTTTTATCGCGATTGCATCTCTTCGCTACCGATAAGAACGATGTGAAAATGTGTTTGTCACCGGTATGTGTTTGTCACCCGTCGCTATCTATATTTTCCAACCAGCGATAAATTGATCCGCGTCTCGGTATGTAAATTATATGTGTTCGCCTTATTCTTTTGGGAAAATTATACGGGGGGAACGCAAACAGTGCGTTGTGTCGCTAATGAATCGAAAGACATTTTCTTTTCCTCTATGCGTGGTTGGAAAAAAGAATGAGCATATGGAAAAAGAGAAAAGAAAAGAAAAGAAATTTGGAATGTGTCAATATTGATATGGATACACATCCGTCGCTCACTAATTTCAAATCTTCAACGCGCGAAGCCCGAATTTTACAGATTGCGCCAACACAACACAATAGGATAATATCCAGGCGCTTTTTTATTTCATTCTCTCCCGACTACCGCGTCCTCCTAGTTATCCTGCACCCTTTATCCTTCTACAATGCGCGTAGTCTTCGTGGAGAGTACAAAGCGCACGCGGGGGAGGATTTTGAGTGGTGTTGGCGCGCACTTCACTTCGCAATTATCCCATTTCATTCGTGCGACACGCAAAAAGATTTAATTCTTGTTGTCGGTTTATTGTTGCGCACCGATTCAAATTCGATGCGCTGCGGTTTATGATTTGGCAAATACTGTGTGCAATTTGATCGAATGGGAAATGTTCGCACTGTGCAGTGTTTCCCACGTTTTGCTCGCAGGCGCTATTGTTGGCATGCCAGTTGTGGTCCGTTTGAGCGACAGCGCGATGGTTTAATTATATTGCGCGAGCGCGAAATTGAACTCAACGCCACGCGTTGTTCATATAAACAGCAAACGCGGGATACTCGGAATACTCGATCGCGCGCTATTATTATTCGACTGGCCGGACAGACGGGCGCTTGAACAGCATCAGCATACATTTGCGTCTTAATTAAATCAAGCAGCGCACATGCGGAATGTGAGTTGTGTGCACTCAATCATTGAGGAATGAGCGGCAGCTATTCGCGGTCTTAGTGCTGCAAAAATCTTTTCGACCGTGAGTCATTAGCATACTGACGGCGCACTTCTTGTTGTGTTGCTGCACGCTGCAGATGATTGATGACCACCCGGCCACTTGATGTGCGAATGATTGTCCAGCGTGTTGCAAAATGCAACACGATGCATTTGCTGCCGGCCGAAAGTCGATAAGTTGCGCATTTTTTGCGTAATCGTAATTTAATCGCGCTGCGTTGTTGAAAGCCGTTTTATTGTTTTCATTTAATCACCGGTGTGCGGGCGGGACGCTTAATTTAAGTTAATTACAAATCGTAATCGGGCGCCGCGGGGCGTAAATTAAATTTACGCGAAAAACGCGTCGGCGCGTAAAGCGGACGCGACACGACTTTGACGGGTGCTCTCCGGGGCGCTCAAACAATAGCCCCGTCTCCGGTATCCTTTGTGCGTGCCATTCTTCGTCCCACAGGACCGCTTTTTTTACTCGACAAACACTGTTTAGTCCTGCAATCTTTAAATATTTCATTGCGGCGTGCGTCTTCAACCTTTCATCGCGTACATGGCCGGACGCTCAATTAACTTGCACTCGGGAAAGTTGCAGTGCACGTCGGATGCATCCTTCGAGCTAAAGCTGGTTTATTCAATGCCTGGCAGGTTGTTAGAGTTCACCCTTGACAAATGCTGGCTTAACTTTTGCGTGAATGCGCATGCAAATGCATGACTAGTTTAAACTTTATCTGTGTGACATTCGAAAAATGCGTTTTGCGGTGCGCTCGTCAAGGATTTTCCGGTGGTGCAGCAACAATTTTGCAACTCTTGTTAGCCGCACGGATTTATAACCAGTTTTACGGTTGGGTGTAAAAACGCGCGCAGCGAGCAGAAACAACACGGCCACCACCTCGGGTTGTGCGGCGGAGGAAGTGCGAGTTGCGAGGGGGTCAAAGTAGTCGGAATCCTGGCAGTTCAAAGTAGCGGCGCGCAAGCTGCGCCCGCCGCCGGCGTCGGCAACTTACATGCGAGATTGGACTCGTTGCGCAATGGGGATGAATGTTGTGTATAATGCACAATGTTGCTTGAAATAAAAGGGGTGGGCGGGCGTGCCTACGCGCCAGAAACTACACGTCCGATGCCTTCCAGCAAGGACGACGCCTTTTGACAGCGTTGCCATGCGAAGAAGTGGTGGATTGTGTGGGTGGCCGCTGGAATGGGAGCCAGTTACGTGCGCCGACATGACGAGAAATATTAGATTTAATATTTTGCCCCGGCGCGGCGCGGCGGTGCGGAGAGAAGATTCATTTCATTTCAACGATATATACCTAGCTGCTACATGTGTAGATATGCAATTTTCTTGGCTGCGCTTCGCGAATTTAAAATGCGTTTTCATCATTCTCGGGACCGCTTTAATTTTGTGTTCATCGCGAATCGATTTCGTGCGCGCGGCGCGTTCCGGCCGTGATTAACATCCGGTTCGGATTTTCTGCCATTGCGCGCCCGCACGATGGGTGTTGGTTGTTTACTGAACTGGACATTATTATCAGAGAGAAGAGTGTCCCACGAGAGAGATACACACGCGCGGGCGGTGCTGGCACGCAATACAAACGTCTCGGACGCAAATTGGATTAGATTCAATCGTATATACGCGGAGCGAGCGCCTCCACCGTCGACGCCGACGCCCATAAGTCATTTCTTTGCCGCCCGCGCACCGGGCGGTTGGAATGATAAATCTCATTCGGTGGAACGTACAACTTTTCGTATAAATTATTATTTGATATAGAAATAAAACGCAATACAGACTGCTGTATTTCGGTCCAATTGCAGTTTGCGGGCATAATTTTATTACAAACTATAATTAGCAAGCAATTAAAGCGCCATGTCACAATTTAAATGCATGGAAAAAAATAACATTGAACATTTGGCATTCTTCCAATTAAAGCTACACTAATTGCTTACAACAATGAGAAACGGCGATGTCTATTCACGAAAAGGATTTTCTTGTTTTTGTTGTCATTTTGCGCATTCGCTGGGGACCGATCGGGGAAAAAAGAGGCCATCGACGAATTACGTATACTAAAAGCCCTGTCTATGGTTGGGGCCCGCTCTCGCAACGTGCTGCGTATTGTTTTAAACTTCTCCTTGTGAAAGGTGGAAGAGAGCCATCTGAAAAAAACACGAAAACCGAAAAGAGAAGTCCTTGCCTGATAGATTGTATGCGCATCGAAGTAGAGCGCAAAGTGGGAAACAACGGGGAGAAAACAACACTGCTCTCTTCGTGCAATCGTGTCGCCTCCCCATCGCCGGTATCGTAATGACTCGGTGAAAGTTTCCAAGATTGAAACTGAACGACCTCTTCCCAGCCCAGCAAATCGGCATCTCGTCGAGCATATTGCTCGGACAAGTTAAACGAAGTAAACTCAAGACCTCCGCGTGTTTTTTCTCCTTAACTTCGGCATCATTTTAACTCACAAGGGCGTTTTTATTTTTATGTTTTCAATGCTTATATTACAGCATTCGGGAATTAGTGCGCAATTCAACCGATGTCTATTTGTTGAGGCCGCGCTTTCGGAACGCAATAACTCGGGTGCGGAGGAACGGACGCAAAAGCGAATGCCGGACAATATTCGAAAATGACGTGCACAATTTCGCAGCACGTCCGAAGTGCGACTTCCGGTCCGACGGCATTTTGCCTTCACCCCCTTCGCTTGTCACGCTCAGCGCTGGGGCATCCTAGTGAAAATAGAATAAAATATTTTCACACTCGATCGGAAATTGAAGTTAATAAACTTGCGCGCGTGGTTTTCGGCTTTTTAATTAAATTTCGAAATTATCACCCTTTGCGTTGACACAACGTAACCGCAAGCGCGCAAAATACGTACGCACCGAATGATAGATAGATAGGTAGATAGATCATTGGGGTGCCAGAGCGTCAATGTAGTCCTGGGGTACACGTGTATTGAGTGTAGGTCTACATCGATATCACAAGGCGTCGTATGCGTAGTTTGCGGGCACCATATATAGATTGGCGAATGGATTGATTTATTGCGAATACACCCACCCTCCCCGCGCCCTGCCGACCGAGGCGCTCGCGCTCCGGATGATTTATCGCCGCTCGTTCATTCGGCGTTTTGGGTACGAAATGGTTTGCCATGAGGCGGTGGTGGGCGCACGCACCAGCATCGACGGAAAACACATTTTCATCCTACTGCCCTGACAGATGCACGCCCATCAATATAAATATGTGATGTGCGTGCGTGTGTGTGTGTGCTTAAGCCACGAACAAATTGTAGTTTTCATTCCGACCATTGTGATTAGTTGAAATATCACCGCCCATCCTTCCCCGCGCACGCACACGTTCGTTCATCCTACTAACGTTTGGCAATAAGTCAAATTTTATCGTTTCTCTTCTAATTCACTCTCGTCTCAGTCTCATCTTTGCTGCCAGTTTTTTTTTCTTTGCGCCAGTCGATTTTTCTTCCGGGAAAACATCATTAACGCAAATCGAAGCCTAGCGTGAAATTGGCTTAATTTTATTACGCGACGAGGAACAATTACACGCTACCTTTCTTGTGCGCGCACCCAACGCTCGGAGCCATCCTTGGCTGCAGGGGAAATGGAAATGCTTTGCTTTGAGTGTACGGCATTATGAAATATCGTTGTTGTGAACGCGACCGGACGGACCTTGCAAAAAGGCGGACGGTATAAAAGGAGAGCTACGACTACGACAGTCGACAATGGAAAATCCATGCCGCCCCGTAGTGCGTCCATCGGTCAATGCATACACACTCGGGGGGGGGGGGGGGGGGGGCCCGGGGAATTGAACCGGGGGGAAAGGGGGGCCGGGACAAAACCCTTTTGCCGGCCCTGGCCCTTTTCCTTTCTCTGCCCATCCCCCCCNGGGGGGCATCAGGATATTGAATCGCGGAGAAAAGGATGCCCGGACAAAATCCTTTTGCATGCATGTGCACTATGTCATTTCTGTACAATGTCCTCCTTCTCGTATGCAATTACCAGCGGGCTTTTTATGCTAAACAGGCTTATACAATTCTCATAAATTTGTCCAAAATTATTATCAGTTATCTAACTCAATATCTACAGAATTTCAAATGCATAAGAAAATGAAACGATTACGAATTAAATTATTTTTTTAAGTGAAATGTACCCGTTATTCATACATCTTCTTGTGGTTATGTTTTTGCTACCTTTTTTGTGGGTTTTTTCACGCGACGCGGCGTCGAAAGTGATATGACGAAAAAGAAATGATGAGATAAGTTAGGAAGCCATAGACCATGCTCGGTATATGTGCGTAGCGGCGGCAGCGTTCAGGTGGAAAAAAACTTGATAATTAAGTTTTCGGCACGTTTGCCGGGCGCGAGAACAAACAACGCCTCATAGTCTCAGCTACTAGCTATCCTTAAAGAGAAAAGTTAACGCGCGCTGCTGGTCGATATGAAATCTTGGCGAAGGAAGAGTTTTGATGCGTGTTATCCAGATAGTCTGGTAGGAGGTAAAGGATATCGATTACACGGTAATTTTCATGATATCGAAACTTTCGCCCTCAACAAAAAAAGAGCCTTCCCACCGGCTGCGTGGACGAGGAAAAAATCCCAGCAGCATAAATTTCATATCGCACATATGGGCCATATATGCGCATTTAAATACGAAATTAAATTCGTTATGAAAATTATATTATACTGCGCAGAATACGAGTAGAGGCGCTGATGATCGATATGGAAAAATCATAAACGCTCGCCTCGCTTCATTCACGCTCCATTAAATCGCATCGGAATTAAATTACTAATAAATATGCGGAATTATAGGCACGACCTGAATGAGCACAGGCCGAGGGTGGTATTTTGCAAATGTGTGGATGTGTGCGTCTATTTTCGGAGGCAACACGTGCGCACGCTATAAACACACCGTCGCGATGATGGCGTTAACCGCATTTCGGGTATTCGCACGCGCCGAATTTATTCGCCGATCGAGCGCAGCATCGCGACGCACATCTCCCCGACATCACCGATATCGTCCTTTATATTTGCATACACTTTTCGTGCCGAAATCTACGCATCCGCGCATGGATGAGCGGACACGCTCCACGGGTAGATGGCGGTGGCGCAGTTGGGGGTTGGGGGTGAGTGGGTGGTGGCGGATATTTGCACATAGGCAACCACTTCGAACTTTGGGGGATGGGTGGGTGATTGCGAACGCAATTAGTTTAATTGACCGCAAAGTCGTAATATTATTAAAACCTATTAGAGACCTCACACACTCATTGACTTGTCATCCCCCCACATCGATTACGTTAGGGTCGGGCCTGTCGCTCGCGTTTTTTTATTATTTGTTATTGTTTAATACATTTTAATTGCTCTTAATTAATTATCTTCTCCCACTTGTCGCTTTTGTCCTCTGCTTGCTGTTGTTGGAGGGGTCGTTATGTCGTATTTGCCGAACGGCTTGTTGCTCGCTTTCTCTATCTGTCTCGGCATGCACTTAGCTAATGTCAAGCATAGCGGAAGAAGAGGGAGTCGAGTACAACAACTATGTAGATGCGCGATAACAAGGCCGCCGCCGAGGCGACATTTATATATGCCGCGCGAACGCTAATCGAATTTGCGATCGCGTATTCCGCGCGCGTTTCCTACACCAAACACTGCTAGTAAATACTAAATAGTGCCGGAGCGTATTCACAGCAGCGCGCAGCTTCGTTACACACTGCGGGACTGTGCTTAATAAGTCAAAATAACGTATGCAATCCGAATCAGATTCCTCGACTCGCGTGTGCAAATCATTTCAATCTGCTTGAGAGTTCTTGAAATTAACTGCTTCAAACTCAAGGACTTAATGAATTATCTAATTATGATATTATGTAGCATGGTGTCTGCCGTTGCGAAGCTGAAGTTTGTGCGAATTGTGCAAATAGATAAAACAAGGTGGGGTGGGCGGTTTATAGTTTACCGCAAATTATGTAACATCATGCGATAAATAGCTGGTGCTAGCGCCATCGAAACGATTGTTGATCGTTGTGATTACATGTTCGTTAATCGACTCATGCGTGCCAGTGGGCCGGCCCCCGTCGATTAATTAACGGCTTGAATCCGCGGTGGTAGTTCATTAAACACACAGCCAATTAAAATTCCCATCCAGGCTGTTTGCTTATCATCTAGGTTGGCATATTTTTCTATTCTTACTTTGCAGTTTTCGATTTTCCGATTTCGATTTCGACTTTTATTGTTAGAATCCCCACGAGTGTGGATGTGTGAATCTTATATACTGCAGAGGTTCAACAGTTTCCCCTCGAGGGCTTCTGTGAAAGGAACACGTGTTTGACATTTCCTACACGATTTGCCAAAGATGATGGGGTTGTGGCAACTCTCGCGCCATTTTTACCATCGATGGCCGTCGTCGGGATGAGCTTTCTTGTGCGCGCCATAAAGATGCAAATTTCGATTTGCACTCGAGTTATAGCCGGCGTGAATTTTAATAGTGTGG
>JARJDR010000066.1:0-10123 GCA_030264135.1 Myllaena sp. GC000078
ACATGCGGCTGCTCTAGGATTTCCCAATAACATAAAAACACTACCAAAAAGCTTTGATATACACCCCTAGCCTACTACGCTCTGCTTATTAATATGCACAAAAACTAACAAAAAATTTTGACATTTTAAATTAATCCGTATTATCCTAGTTTTCGTTTATCCGAGGAACCCCTTCACTACATCACCTCGGATGAACGGGGTCTACTGTACTACATTTTATGTTATTATAATCGGCTTTTATTCTTCTAATGTTTATCTATTAGGTCTCATCAACATTCATATTATCATCAGCAAATAATTTACAATGTATTCAAAATGGAAATAATTATAATATTATATTATTCATATTCTCCATAAATCGATATTTGTATGTATTAATTATTAACAATTCATCGGAAATAATTATCAACAGACTGAAACATCGTAGTATTATTGTGTATGTTAACATTAACAATTCTGCAAACAGCATTAGGTATGAAGATACCAACGGAAAAAGTGACTGTCATAAATATATGAGTGTACCAAGGCCATCCAATAATGTAGTCGTAGGTAAATAGCAGTGGCACATTTCGTTATAAAACACACAACAGAACAAGTCTCATAGTACGTGCTTATTAATAAAATTTGATACAATCTCACCGCACGAATCCACACACACTATCTTATCACAGTCGGTTGCATTTGTGGTCTTTTGTTTGTTTTGTTTTTCGGCAAACCCAAAAAGTTCCAAACTCTGGTAGCAGTCTAGTGCAGTCAAAATATTTAGTTACCATGCGCAAGTTCCCAGCAAATTTCAAGTTCGGCGTTGCAACGTCCGCGCACCAAATCGAAGGTGCCTGGAATGAAGATGGTAAACAAGTCCACATACCTAATGATTCGTGTCCAATGATTAAGCTGATGTGCGCAGGTAAAGGCGAATCACTCTGGGACTATCAAGCACACACGTTTCCGGAGCGCATTGAAGATCGTAGCAACGCCGATATCGCATGCGATGCCTACCATAAAATCGACGAAGACATCACAAACCTGAAGCAGTTGAAGGTGCACTTCTATCGTTTCTCCATCGCATGGACGCGCATCATGCCGACTGGCCTTCCGAACCACATCAACCGCGCCGGCATTGATCACTATAACGCGCTAATCGACAAACTGCTGGCGAATGGTATCGAGCCGCTGGTCACGATCTACCATTGGGACATGCCGCAGAAGTTGCAGGAGTTGGGCGGTTGGGCGAACCCCATAGTCGCTGACTATTTTGTCAGCTATGCACGTGTATGTTTTGAGGCGTTTGGTGATCGCGTCAAGTCGTGGATCACCATCAACGAACCCTACCAGATTGCCGAGTACGGTTATAGTAATGTGGTGTTTGCCCCATTCTACGATTTCAAGGGTATTGGTTGCTATCTGGCCGGGCATAATGTGCTGCTGGGGCATGGTAAGGCGTATCGCATGTATGAGAAAGAGTTTAAGGCGAAACAAAAGGGGCGGGTGGGAATTGTCAATGAGTGTTCCTGGCAAGAACCTGAAACGCAGAACGATGAGGATATTGTGGCTGGGGAACGATTTCGCCAAATGTATGTGAGTACCCTTGCTGAACAGGCTCCTGGGTTTTGTGGTACAATGGAGAAATGTTGCAGTTTGGTTGGTTTGTGCATCCGATATTTAGCAAGGCAGGGGATTACCCGGCTATTATGCGCGAGCGCATTGATCGCTTGAGTCGGGAACAAGGTTTCGCGTATTCGCGTTTGCCGCGCTTCAGCCAAGAGGAGATCGAAATGTTGAAAGGCTCCTCGGATTTTCTCGGTTTCAACCATTACAACACGTATATGGTGAATACGCAGCCGTACGGCAAAGTGCCGTCCGTGGAGCATGATCGCGGGGTTAAGACCTATGTGGATGAAAATTGGAAACCCACCTCTGCGTATGATTTTAGGGTTGTACCCTGGGGTCTCAGAAAGATTCTCAACTGGATTAAAAACGAGTACAATAATCCAGAAGTGATGATCTTAGAAAATGGCTATGCAGGTTTTGCTAATGATCCGATAGATGATTTAGATCGGATTGATTATATGAAGGTAAGCGCTAAAAGTTACAGAAACTGAAAATGGTTAGCTTTAACTTTGGTTAACTTTAGGGCTATATTGATGCAGTGCTTAGTGCAATTGTCGATGACGGTTGCAACATCACTGCTTATACGGCATGGTCATTCATGGATAATTACGAATGGGCTTCGGGTTACACGTAAGTCATCACATGTGTTGCAATTTGAAAGCAATAAACGGGTATTTTGTAGATGCCGCTTTGGTTTGTACCACGTGGACTTTAATGATCCTAAACGCAAGCGTACGCCGAAACGCTCAGCCTTCTACTACCAACAGCTCATTACAACGCGCATGATACCCGAGAGTATACCGGATCATTTTGTAAACTAAGCTCGTTTTTGCCTTGATGGTGTCTGCTAATAAATTAGTCCAAAATAGCTAGGAGTACACTGAATAAATAGTGCAATAAATACGCGTAGGTCAACATGTCATGTAGCTGAGTTACCTTGAGTGATGAGCGTTTGTAGTTGCAAGATAATAAAAATAAATAATATTCGGATATATTCCGGCCAAGAACTCTTTACTCGACACCAGTCTACGCCGAACATGGGCGACGTAAAGGTATTCCCCGCAACATTCAAGTTTGGCGTTGCCACTTCGGCGTATCAGATCGAAGGTGGCTGGAATGAAGACGGTAAGTTGGTGAAACCGGTGAGACACAGTATTCCTTACTAACACTACCACAGGCAAATCGGAATCGCTCTGGGACCACTACACCCACACCTTTCCGCATCGCATCGTCGACCGTACCAACGGTGACATAGCATGTGATTCCTACCACCACATTGCCGCCGATGTGGCAAACATCAAGCGGCTGAAAGTCGACTACTATCGCTTTTCAATTGCCTGGAGCCGCATCCTGCCCACGGGCCATCCAAACGTGATCAATCAAGCAGGTGTTGACTACTACAATCGTCTCATTGACCAACTCCTGGCCAATGGCATCGCTCCAGCGGTCACACTCTTCCACTGGGACGCGCCGCAGAGCCTGGAGAACCTCGGCGGCTGGTGCAATCCGCACATGGCCGACTACTTCGCGAGCTACGCGCGCGTCTGCTACCGGATGTTTGGCGACCGCGTCAAGATGTGGATAACCGTAAACGAGCCGAATCTAGTAGCGATACGGGCTTACGGTGGTACCCAAACGGCGCCGTCCTTCAATTCGAAAGGCATCGGTAGCTACTTGAGTGCGCATACATTACTGAGAGGACATATGAAGGCATACCATGTGTATGATAAAGAGTTTCGCGTCGCACAAAAGGGTCGCGTCGGTATCGCCATCGATTCCCGTTGGGCCCATCCGGCGTCCGACAAGCAGGAGGATATCGACGCTGCTGAACGATACATGCAAATGGATGTAAGGCTTCCCTTGTTCTTTCCTGGTCGTCCTACTTAAGCAACAAACTGCTTTTCAGTTTGGTTGGTTTGCACAACCGATCTTTGGAAAGGTCGGCAACTATCCGGCTATTATGCGCACGCGCGTTGATGCACTCAGCAAGGAACAAGGCTTTGATCAATCACGTCTGCCGTATTTAACGGCGGAGGAAGTGGAGTTGTTGAAAGGCTCCGCGGACTTTTTCGGGGTCAATCATTACAACACCGTGGAGGTTACTGATGGGGTCTTTGGCGAGGTACCCTCCAATGATAACGACATGCATCTGACTACTACGTATAACCCGGCATGGAAAACCTGCGGAAGCGATCTGTTTCGAGTGGTGCCGTGGGGTCTTCGCAAGCTGCTCAACTGGATCAAAGCGGAGTACGGTAATCCAGAGGTCTACATTCTCGAGAATGGCTACGCAGGCGACACGGATGACCCGTTGGACGATGTGCAGCGCATCAACTACATGAAGAGTTACATGGGCGCCGTTTTAGAAGCCATCGTTGAGGACGGTTGCAATGTGGTTGGATACACGTTTTGGTCGCTCATGGACAACTTTGAATGGCAGGATGGATACCTGTATGCAAACCATACCCATTGTACCTTGTAGTTGTGTAGACATAACATTTTCAGAGTCAAATTTGGACTGCACCATGTTGACTTCACCGACCCCCAACGCAAGCGCACCCCGAAACGCTCAGCGTTTGTCTACCAAGACATCGTCGTCACCCGCCGTTTGACCAATGCCATACCCAGTGCATTCCTACATGAATAGAAGCATCGTGGGGTGGTTGTAACTGATGTATAAATTTATAGCAGTAAACAAACACCGAAACAAGAAACAATTTACTAGGTGACGACGGGACGCTCACTGATGATGGTATTTCCGCTTGCGATGGCGGTAGCTGGTGAAGCCTTCACGCCGCCGGTCGCCCTCGCGTTCGTTATTCTCGTAGAGCGGATAAACCGGCGCGTGGTGATGCAGCTTGCCGAGCGGCACCAGTTGCACCTTGCCGACGAGGTTCGCCGCCGACACGGAGCGCGCCGTCTCGCGCGCCTCGATCGGCGGCAGCACGATAAACTCGGACGTCGACTTGAGCAGCTCTGTCTTGGAGGCGCCGCCGACGCCACCGCCACCGCCACGCCTCCGCGCCGTCGAGCGCTTCTCAAACAGCCGACCGCCGTTCGGCGGGTAGAAGGTGTTGTTGCTGGCGGCGCGCCGCCGTTGCAAGTCGCTGGTGTTTGGCGTGTCATTCAGCCACTCACGCACTGCACCGGTGGTGCTCGCTAGCTGATTGTCGTAGTTCCGCTTGCGGCTGGTTTGCTTGCCCGTCGCGGAAGTGGTGGTTGGAGGTAGGTTTGTCGGCCGTTTAATCGGCGGGAAGTTCAATGGTGCCAACTGGAGAAAGCTGTGATCCATGGCGGTGAGATTTAGGGTGCGCGGATTCAGAGTGTTATTGACGGAAGGTGATGGCGTCGGGCCGGATTTATCACAGGAAGTTGCAGATTGCTGGTGGTGGTTTGAACGGCTAACCAAGCTATAAAACAACACACCATTGAAGACCAGTTGCCAAGTCAAAGCAGACCGAGGGCTACCTTAAACAGGGAAACTGTTTTATCCATAATTTATACTCGTCCTTGTCGTAATGCGACGGAATGGGCTCACGGCATTGCAGCACGCGCTCCATACGCTCGTACTCCGCCCTCACCAGGGCGGTCGCATTGCCCTCGTAGTCTTCCGACCAGCTGTTCAAACTGCCGGCGTCGGCGCTGTTTGACCGGAGGCCGTCACCCAGGTTGCGGATCTCGTCCAGCACCTTGAGCGTGTTCACCGACGAGCCAGAGAGATGCTCGTCGCCGCTCGACTCCTCCTCCTCCTCCTCCTCGCTCTTCTCACGATAGCCGCCGGTCAGCCAAGCGCCGTCTCTACCATTACCGGCCATTGCGACTTCCGCAATGCCCGAGTCGCCCGTCGTCGTTGTGTTTATTCCATGCTCCTCGACACTCGATTTGTCACCGTGATTATTCGCCGACGCCGACGGCGGCATCACCTTGGCGCCCCATTTCGAAAGCGCCTGAATCTTCGTGCGAATATTGCGATTTCTCAGTCTGGACATCGCATCGCACGCGCACCGCCAACGCAAACAAAAGTGGTAAACGCGCTGCCGTGTACATTGCGACTGCTTTACTGTAGTAACTGTGCACCTACCGTAATTATCGATTCGACCAGAAATAATCAATACGCAACGCACTACTTTTCAAAGTCAATTTCCAGCAGCCCATCCGTCCGCACTCGTGGCAAGGGTTTTCCAATTTATGCGAAAATGGGCTACCATGAATTTGCCGTGCAGAAGGAAGGCGGTTGTGCGAAAGAAAGCAATTTGAATTTTGAATTGTCCGCGCGCGCGATGCTTTTGACTCGAGCGGTGTCCCCGTCATACATGACACTTGTGTGTGACGCTACCCATATTCACAAAAAACAACTCCCAATAAGTGAAATACTATCAATTAGAAATTGTAAACTTTATTACATTACTTTGTTATTCTTTAAAGCACCATGAAGCATTACTATTATTTATTGAACAAATTGGGTTTAACCGGATGACCTTGAACTAAATTACAGGGCTAACTTCACAAGACGTCAAACAAACGGAAGTGTCACATCATCGGCGCGCGAGTCGTCAGCTGCGTCAGCGAAGACTGCCTGCGCGGAGTGTTTGTGTTCAAAAACATTCAGTTCAAACGCAAATTGCGTGAAATCGTCGTTGATTTCGATACGCGGCTGACTTGCAAACGCTCGGCGCGATTATCGTGTGCATATAATTGCGCAGTGCATGCGTCGGTGCGGCGCGCAACGCATTGCATTCCGCAGATTTCGTGCGACGGGTGGGTGCGTGCGTGCCACACTCACCAAATCCACACCGTGTGCTGGGGGAGAAGTGCTCGTGTTCCTGACACGGCGGCGGCCAGGCGACCGATCAGTGGCCACACAGCAGCAGCAGCTCGACGGGCCGAAGAAAAAATAAAAAAGCCTCTGCCTACGAACGAAAACATCTCTCCGAGGGCGAGCGCATCCTTCATACCCAACTAGCAAACTAGGATTAACATTTATACAAATTCTGTGATCGATTTAGCGTATATTATTTGAAACGTGTAAGTACAACTTTCATCATTATTCTGCCATCCCCATGAGTGGTTCTTTCCGAAAACATTGCCAAATTGCGCATGCAATGCAGCGTTCGATGATTTGTGGGTCGAGAGAGCAATACGTGTCGATTCCATCGTATATATTATAATCGTATGCGCTGGAATTCTCCCAAGTCATCGTGCGTGTACATGCGTGTAGCATCATTAGGAATAGCATTGATAGCATTGTAACATTGAAACGAATTGAGCTCGGTCACCAAAATAAATTGATATTTTTCTACGCGAGCTGGCTAATTTCGGAGAGGTCATGAGTATGTATTTAATTTCATTTTGCTCTTGTTGCAATCGGCTTTGAATTGGTGGAACGTCAGCGAGGTGTGCAATGTGTTGACGAAATTCAATCAAAGTCCTTATCATTGTTTGCCAATGGCATGCAAAATATTATACTTTCGACATTCTCTATTGTATATTATACAACGCTCCATAATGAGAAATTAGTTCCATTATTTCTACTGAAAAGATTGCTCGTGAATGTAAGATTTGTAGATAAACCACTGATAAATGTGGATTTGTCAAGGTCAACAGTACATATATAATAATTACCTATACATTTATCTTATTGTACTCATTGTAGATTATTTTTTTAAATAATTTCATTTGTGTTTATTTTCAGAGTGAAAATGTTTATTTGGGATTGGTTCACAGGGGTGTTAGGATATTTAGGTGAGTTATAATTCAGTTCCTAATCACTTTTATCAACTAGGAGGAAGGTTTAAGACGCCGTGGGCGTTACGCATTCTGCGGACTCGCCAATACGGGCAAGAAGTCCCTGATAACAGTGCTGTTTGAAGAGAACGCACTCATTGATGCCATCCCCGGTAAGCAGATGCGGCCACCCATCGCTAATGTGCATGTTTGTTTGTTTCATGCCGCGATATTAAACACGCACACGTAGGCTTGTGGAAGAAGTCGGGTAAATTGCTGTTTCTTGGCTTGGATAATGCCGGCAAGACGACGCTCCTACATATGCTCAAGGATGATAGGCTCGCGCAGCACGTACCCACACTGCATCCCAGTAAGTTCCTATTGTTTATATTAATATGCCCCGTAATTATCTTTAATAACAAAGGTCGGCATTACTTTCTGTTAACATGCGTTATTAAAAAGACTGATAATAATACATAGCGTTAATATATTGATTGCTAATTTGGTGCGATTGCAATGTTTCAGCATCTGAGGAGTTGTCGATCGGTAATATGCGGTTCACAACCTTCGATTTAGGCGGCCACATGCAAGGTAAGCAACGCAACGTAATGTGTTGTAGTTCATCGAAATGAATCGTGGTTGTGTTTAGCGAGAAGAGTGTGGAAGGATTACTTTCCGGCGGTGGACGCGATCGTGTTCCTCATCGACGCGTTCGACAAGAAGCGCTTCAAAGAGAGCAAAGACGAGCTGGATTCGCTGCTGACGGACGAGACGCTGCTGAACTGTCCGGTGCTGATCTTGGGCAACAAGATCGACATGTCCGGCGCGGCGTCCGAAGACGACCTAAGGAATTTCTATAACCTATACGGCGTCACGACAGGAAAAGTAAGAATGCGAGTGTATGATTAATCCGATGCTAATATTTGTGGCGAAATAGGGTAAGGTGGCAAGACACGAACTACAAGGCCGGCCGCTGGAGCTGTTCATGTGCTCCGTACTTAAGCGGCAGGGCTATGGGGAGGGCTTCCGCTGGCTGGCGCAGTACATCGACTGAACCCCACATCCAAAACCGTACACTACACATTTTACTACACTACCGCTGAGAAATACAATAAGAAGTCGAGTCAGTCTATTCCATCAGATACAAGCCGTAATAAAATGAAATCGAAAACTATTAGTTTCTATCTATTACCGTTTTTTAATTAATAGATTATATATCGAGAAACTGATGAGCCAGGCCAAATGATTTATATAACAAAAAAAAAATGGCAAAATGTTTAAAATACGCGATAAACAATGCCAAACAACGTGACACTGATGAAAACTATTATTTATTAATCGTCGAAAAACATGTAAATGTTCAAAAACGAGGCCGAAGAAATATTCGTTTTATAATTAGCACGCTGGATTGATTATATTATACCATGCATTGCATCTTCAATCCACTGGATATCATTTTGTATAAACTACTTGCAAATAACTACTGAAATTCAACACATCTAATAACTTAGATCTCTCTTTCTTATACAAAATGATGTCTGGAGAATTTGTTGGTAACCGGATTTTTACAATGCATTTAATTTCTTATCCTCCACCTGAATTATTTGTTAAATATCCCAATTTTATTTTCAAGAATAAAATTCTGAAAACTGCAACTATAAACTAAACTTATTTGTCATCAAGTAAGTTAATAAATAAGATTTATAATAAATACTGTTTTTATTTACATAATTCACTATCATAGATATTTTTGTATATTGTTACTTGGGCTTACCCGGAACGCGTTCATAATCCTCATAATTAGGAAACGTCTCCGGTCCCCTTGTCATGGGTGTCATTTTACCAGCTTTTGCATCAATTTCCACTGCGTTCTGCTTCTTCATGTTCATTATGGCAGCATTCTTCATGATCTCCTCCTCACTTGGTGGTTCTGTGCGTCTGCCACGCAACCAAGCCTCCCATTCGGCGGGCATTTCTTGGTCGAAAGCTTCTTTATTGGCCGGCTCAAACCAGCGGTTCGCCCGCCGTTTGCCCATCGATGGATTTGCGGGTATTTCGTAGTATTTGTTGCCCATGTAATCGGTGCCCATGACGTTACCACGGATTTGCCGCGGTTTGAGGGAATTGATGAAGTTGCGGAAGATCATGGCAAGAATGCTGCGCGGTGGCGGTGGTATTGCCATTGCATTGAAAACCTAAATTGTTGCGGATTTTTAGGAATTGAGACGATTACATCAATTACATATTCGTATTACCTTCTATCAAGGCAAGGTCTGAATTTGTGTGGTTATGTTATGTGTTTGTGATGTTTGCGATGTTTGTGATTGGTTGATGAATTTGACACAATGACATGCTTCACACTGCTTCACCTCTTTCACCTCTTTTGGGTTTACTATGGCAAGCCCAAAAATTAAGATATTTTCGCATGTGTATGACAGCTCAGCTTATTCAGTACTATTTATTGTGTCGGAGTGAAAGGTACTAATTGTAAGCTATCTCCTAGGAAATTTTGAGCTGTTCAAATTCAGTACAACTTGAGTACATCACATACACTGCGCTTATTTGGCTGGGTGTCGCTTGACGAGTTCTCTCTCATTCCCACATACGCATTTGTATGGCATGGAAGTGAGATACAATTAGCAGTCACCCAAGTCAACGCTGAATGAATTGGGTCACAGAGTAGATCAGAGTGCAAGCCGCCATGTTAAAAATTGGGTCTCGATGTGTGGCGCTAGAATCGGTGGAGCGGGTAGAACTAAATGGCGCCAAATTTAAATTTCAAATTGGC
>JARJDR010000071.1:0-10699 GCA_030264135.1 Myllaena sp. GC000078
ATGAAGTTGCTGCGATATTTCTGTCTTCGACTTAAAAGGACATGTTTATGGGTGCACTTTATATTTAACCCAACATAAACAAAAAGCGTTACTTAAACTCGACTATATTTGACAAGTATATCAATTAACGGATTGTATTCATACGTGCAATAAATTTAAAAAGTTGATCGTTTGGGCAATCACCTCCTGCGCAGGACGAAAACGAGATGCATCTCCTTCTCTAATTATTGAAGACCGAAACGAAAAGCGAGACAAATCATGGCGAATTACGATGAAGTTTATAGCCGCAGCAGCAAAACGATCGGCCATATATTAGCAGCGGAACGATGACGTTTTGAGGCCGATGCACAGGACGATTTCAGGACAATCTTTGTGGAAACGTAGTGACGCAATCACATCGTAAATGTGTAGACGATTTGTGAACAACTGCATTCGACATTGATTATATGTCGTTTGCCAATAGATTAGTGCTGATGCTTCCGTTATCTCATCTCACCAGATGAGTTAAAAATAATTCATAAATATAGTTTTGAATAAATTTAGTAATTACTGACTTCAACACATATTCTCAAATATGTTGACTACTCTTATTTACGCGTTTTTTCGAGAGACATGCAACTAAGCACTAGACAAAACAGTAATTTATATGTCTAAATCGAGCGGAATAATGCGCGAAGAACGAAAGAAAGCGTTTCTGGGCGCTCGAAAATAGAAACTTCACGACGTACTCCACAGAGAAAGCCCAGGATTAAGTACTTGGCTGAAAATACTTGAGTAATGCACTTTTCTTTAAGCAGATGAGATTAATACGGTAAGAAAAATTGGATTCGATATAGTGAAATGGTTTTCCGGAGAACAGTGCTTACTGAACCGGCTGTAGTCATATAAAGATAATAAGTACATACATAATACGAACATTGTCGTATTTTAGTAGCGTAAAATATCTGTCAGCCGTTCTCGTCGGGTGTGTTTGGTGGTTTAGATTAGCCGCCAAGCCCGCGCAGTGCGTGATTAATGTGGAGTTCATTAGGCAAGTTGGAAAAGCGCCGGTTACGTCCTGCCATCAGTTTGCGAATTTCGGACACGTAGCAAAGAGTGAAATGAAACGCAAACGAAAACGAAATTATTTATTATCCGTGCCCCACAAATTTACAATAAAAAAATTTATAACATAATAAATTGCACAGCAGTTTGTGGGCGTACGCATCGAACGTTGCCTGCCATTCTCCCCACTGGCAACAGCGTTTTCGATACGCAAACTCGGCACGAGCGCCATCCATAAGGATATGGTTTATGTATAGATATAAATGATTGGTGGAGAGTGCGCGACGCGCGCGGTAGACCGAAGTGCGTCGCCGAATGGCCGCCGCAATCTGCTGAGTCCTGCGCGCGCGCCCGCCCGCTCCTTCAGTCAAGCGCCGCCATTCGTGCGTGAAGCGTCTTAAGCCCTCCGACCAATTAACGATCAAAATGCCCATTGCACTCGAAATGCATCCTGTCTTGTTTCGTTTTGCAATTTAATAGGTGTGCTTTACATAAAACTTTAAACTGATATTGAAGACACTATCAATTAAACTACACCACTGATTTGGTTGGACAAACATTACGTAAATACTAGTTCAGTGCACACGACGCCAGTCACAAATAAACACTCAATAGAATGGGCATGGAGTATTTTCAAGAATGGGACAAGGAGGAGACCACCACGCGGACCACGCGCACCACGACGACGAAGTCATTCGTAAGCACCGCTGTGCTTGCTGCGCTTTTTCCACTATGCAAATTATCATGCATTTAATTGCCAGCGCCAAAAATATGATTATCAAAGCCAATGGTTCCCAAACTTTTTCGACCTGCCGCCTTTTTCTAGCATAATATTACTTAGCGCCTTCTTATCATCCCCTAATGCCCATGTAGGCATAGCTGCTCTCCTGTACCCTTGCAGCATCCACGCGGGGGCGATGTCATCCACTTTGGGAATCACTGACTTAAGCGCATTAGGTAAAATGTTGAAATGGGCTTTGCCAAGAAAACAAATAATAAAACGCTCGCAAATTGAAATAGCTTGCGTACGGATGCGAATGTTGCAAAACACATGTGTGTTTTATCGGTGGATGGTCGACAGGTTGATGTCTGACATCACAAATGCGGGTGGAAAAGTGCACAAATATTATTTGCGGATATTTGATTGAATGTGACCTTGTTGCTGCCAAAAATAGTCGAAAGGGTTATTCATAAAATTGCGCAAATTCACGGTTCGCCTGAAAAATGCGACACAACAAAGCAAAACGCACAGAAATAAATACACAATAAAAATTGAAGTGCACCGGGATGTGGATAGGCGCAAAGGCTTCGTGCGTAAAATTAAACCAGCCGCTCTTTGCCTTCCGCATGCGGCCGACTAATAATAGCCACGTGCGGTTTTCTTCATTGACGCGAATTTGCGATAGCGACGATTGACGCCCCTAGCACGAAACGGGCACCCATGAAAAAGCTTCGCTGGGCGTTTTTCATTCGCGTTCAAGACCGCCGTGCCGCGAACATAGCGCCGAGGTCGTTGCGGTTCGCGGCGCGATGGATGCGCAAAACATGGAAATTGCGTTTTGAAACTTGTACAACAAATTCGCGCGCGGAACTGCTGCCAAACGAGTCAGAGCCGGCGCACAAACTTTAATATAAGATTCATGATTTATAATACGAGTAAATATCACCGGTTCCAAGAATCTGGTTGAACATTACTTTATTTAACGAATATTGCATAATTTATTAAGTACTTATTGTCTTTGTTGAGAGTATTTAAGGGTGTTTTAACTAACTATGGAAAAGATTTAGTCATATCGCGGACCGAATTTTAGATTTTCATTTTATAAACAGATGTGAAAATAACTTCTTCAAAACAAACACGGTTTGGTCGCACCGACGCACGTAATTTACGAATGCAAAAAATTCGTTTATGTAAATACATGGAAAAGTTTGAGTGCTTTTTTTAATATATCAATATTTATACCAGGCAATGTATTTGAGTTTAATTGATAGAGGTTTTATTAGTTGGATGTATACACACTCTAACAGTCTACATTCCTTGCGCATAGGTAAATTAACATTTTTAATCGACTAATTACTATATTATATTGTGTGATACAGTAATGATGTGTAATAGAAGCTTAATTTTGATCGTAATTTCGTAATTTCGCTAGATTTATGGTTTCCTCTATATTAACAAACGATAATGAAAGTGCGTAACACGTGACATCAATTACTTTGGATTAATAATCTAATTCCGTTGTTTTTCCAAAATGAGACTAAAATATTAGACTGTAATTTGAAGCAAGTCAGCAAGCAACTAACATGTTCTTTCTTAATAGTTTTCTACAGATTTTACTATTTGCAAAATTTACTGACGCAACATCAGTAATAATAAAAACTAATGTCTTAAGAGATTTTGGTGCAATACTAAATAATATATATGATACCTACCACAATATATTAATTATATCACGAAATACAACCTCGGACATTGAATTTCTAATGATTTTTATTGAACACTATAATAACGAAAACTTGCATAAAAACAAAGCTGTAAGTATTTGTGTGACTGAAAATTGCAACGATTTTATCTCTGCGAAACCAAGTGGATATTTAATTGTCGATAATGATTTTAATGCAATGTCCAAATATGTTTTAAACACCGAGTTTCCCGTCCATAAAAGTGTTATTCTAATATTCTTCACGTTTAACACGAGTGAAATAACAAAAGAATCCTTAAATAAAGAACATCTTCTCAAAGCAGTTGACCTTAAAGGAATCGATATCGTTGTGATACCACTCCAAGTGCAAGTAGTAACGAAATGGAAACACTACCAAATTACACCATTGTTAAAGGACATTGGATATTCATTACGAGAAGCTACTCATGTCGCAAGCAAGCCGCCGGCTTGGCAGCCAAATTTCAAACGACAGAATCACATCTTTGCTATAATCGGTTTCAGTTGCGCGCCATATCTTGAAGTAGCCGACGGTCGCGTTATTGGCGGTTTCGAGAAGCACTTGCTTGAGCTGCTCTTCACCGTCGTCGGCTGGCCGTGGGCATATACCTTGCGCACCCCCAGTTATCACCTAGCCGCAATGAAAGAAGTCGAAGACAAACTCGTCGACGCAAGCGCTGGGGGGCACTTTGACGGTCCGGCGACCACTTTTAACGTTGACCAGTCTGCGCCCTATATGCAGGTGTGCATCACGTTCATGGTGCACAAACCGCAAATCCTGCCGCGTGAGACGTTCGTGTTTCAACCACTGCAAGTGTCGACGTGGCTCTGTCTCATCTTCTTTGTGGCTTCGTTGAGCGTTCTGTACGCTCACAAATTGGACGATGGCGGCAAGGCGCTATTACGCATCATACAACTCACACTGGGCAGTTCGAATGCGTCGGTACCGGCCGGCGTGTTCCATCGCATCCTGGTGATAACGGCCGCTTTCCATGGCACCCTCTTTGGCACGATATTCACGGCGCGCTACTCAAGCTCCTTCGCAAAGCCGAGGTATGAGCGGCCGATACTCAGTCTGCAGGACATGATCGACATGAACATTTCATGGGGTTACCAGAGTATGGGTGCGTATTTTCTGTTTGCGTCGAGACACAGTGAGTGCGTGCAGGTGTTGTTGGACAGATTTGTTCTCTTGAAAACTTTGAGCGAGCGCAGTGCGCGTTTTCGACGCGGTGATTTTGCCGTTGCCGCACAATCCTTCGGCACTGATTTTCTGGCAAAATTGGAGTCGTATGACTCGTATATGCAGCAGCATGCAATGATTCTCTCCGAATGCTATTCGAATATGTATATGGTGCTGGTTTTACAAAAGAATTCGCCGTTTAAATCAATTTTGGATAAATGGTTGAGTCGCCTCAACGAGTTTGGATTCTGTATGCACTTTCAAAAGAAAACAAAATTAGAGGCAGGGGCTTATAGTAATGATTATGCATATTTCAGTCCTTATGTGAAGGATTATGAATATCATAGTATCGATCTGGAATCGCAAATGGGTGCATTTTATGTTTTAATCATTGCATATGTAATCGGTGTGATTGTATTTGTTATAGAAATGATATATGGAAAAAGGCAAAACAAACGCTTCTAAAATTTTTTTTTTCTAATTTTAATTGGTATATGTAGTTGTCAGAAACCAATTTGAATATATTAAAGAACCTGTCAAGTTTTTACATTGAAAATAATTTCTTGTTCCATCAAATGCTATATTCAATAAACTAAATGGCTTTTAGCCATGTCTAACTTTATGTCAATATGATAGTACATAGTATGTAATTAGTGTCACATCCACACATCCTACATAGCTTAATAAATCCATTGCTACAAACACCCCGCATTGAATATTATTTATCATTCGACGCGCAAGATAATGGCACTGCAATGGCCTTGTTTAATACTATTATTATGTTTGAATTTCACCAATCAAACATCCAAAGGAATGGCCATAAAACAAACATTTAATCGCCTTCTGTCATTGGTTTTCAAAAACAAAACAAATTTGCAAATTATAATCGGTACAAACAATACGCAAATAATAGACATGCATTTTGAACTCATGAAGAGTAAAGACTATGTGATATCGCTTGATACATTCAGCATGGAAAAACCGCAGGGGTACATTCTAATCAGCGAAGATCTCAATCAAACTATAGAATTGTGCACGCAAAAAGGGTTTTTCGCACATCGCGTCTTGGCAATTGCTCATTATCAAATTGAAATGAGGAACAGTGCGAGTCAACACGATGATTTCGCTGTGAAGAACCAATTCTACAGAGAACCTTTTTTAAACCTAGTCAATCTTAAGGGCTTGGATATTGTCATACTCAACGTACATCTGCAAGCTGCCTACAAGTGGTCCTCAATTGATACTATTAGTGATTTATTCGCGGTTTCTTTAAGAAACTCAACCAACTTGCGTCAAGGGCTTCCTGGCTGGCAACCGTACTTTAATCCTGGTACATTTTTCTCAGTGATTGCTTTTAATTGTCCGCCCTATTTCTACGTCGAGAAAGATAAACGAATGGTTGGTGGTTTTGACAAATCCCTCATTGAACTTCTCATGGAGTTGACAGGATGGCCATACAAATTTACCCTACGTTCAGCCGGCTATCATATTAACGCGCTGAAAGAGCTCGAAGCCGGCCTGGTGGACGCTACGGTTTGCTCGCAATTTCTGGGACCGATGCTCAAATACCATGTAGATTGCACAATCGGTTACCTGCAGGCGTGCATCACGTTTCTGGTCCACAAACCGCAACTATTACCACAGGAAACGTTCGTCTTTCAACCACTACACGCGGAGGTTTGGCTCGGGCTCGCCATCGTCCTGCTGCTAGTGAGTGGCGTGTACGCCGGATGCGCGCGCCATCGCTTCTGGCCAGCTCTCAGCCACATCACGCAACTGATGCTGGGCAGTGCTGCGCCAACATTGCCAACGCCGCTCCATTTACGCATTGTTTTCACGTCAACAACATTCACCGGCATATTGCTAACTACCATGTTTTTGGCATTCTTCTCGAGCTTGTGCACAAAGCCGCGCTTTGAGCGACCGATTCAAACCCTGGAGGATATGTTACGCGAGCAAATTGCCTGGGGTGAGCCTACTAATTCAACCTACACTTTGCTTGAAAGCGTGACAAACTCGCATTTACAAAGTCTGCTGAATCGATTCGAATTGTTCAAGACGGTCGAAGAGCGAAACGAGGAATTGGCGAGGCGCTTGCGTTTCAGTATGACTGCGCATGTGTTGGGAAAGCGGCTGATTGCGAAAATGGATAGTTTATCACCAGAGCTGATGAAAAAACTAATGCTACTCAAGCAGTGCTATGCAGAGATGTATATGGGAATACCGTTGAGGAAGAATTCACCGTTTAAATTGATATTGGATAAAAAGATCACCCTATTGAGGGAACATGGGTTTATCGTGCATTTATGTCTGCACACATATTTTGAACATTTTGTCGTGTTTAAGCATGCACATTGGTTTTATACCCCGTATTCAACGGATTTCCTTTATAAAGATATAGATATGAGCATGTTACTTGGTGCATTTCTTTGGTTGTTGTTGGGTGAAAGCATCGGTATGATTGTGTTTATTTTTGAAGTATTTAGGGGTAAAAGAAAGCATTAAAATTAAATATCGTTTATGCATATAGCACCATGTGAGTATATTTGACTTTGATATAATATCATTGCATTTAAAATAGGTAGTAATAAACCACGCTATTAAATGCATTATTACATAGCAGTTATTGACGTATATTATGTTTGTTAGATGGATGGAATATGTAAATGGAACAATTACCCATAAAAAAGCTATGAAACGTGCTAATACAAAACAAAGATTTACTTTATGCTGTTTGAACACTAAAGGAAAAAGTAATATAAGTACCACTTTCTAACCATTTAAGGAAATCTTTAAGTGTTTTTTAACTTTTGTATTAAATCTATCATTGCTAATGAAATATTAATAAGCAAACAGTTAGCAGTAGGTATATAAAATGAAATGGTTCTCGCAGTAAATTGCATTTCGCAGTCACAGCCAGTATGAACCACCAATATTTAATGTGTTTCTCTCTACTTATAATATTTCTACCAATGGTTTTGAATCGCAATAAAAGTTCTACACATATACGCGCAGTGGATTCAAATGAAGACCTAAAGTTAATAATCTTAAAACTATTTAAATATAAAACGTCTATTCGAGTTTTCAATAGCAATCAGAATGATTCATGTCTATTGAATGAAATCGTAATGTTACTGTTTAAAACTGATATTATAATAACGCACCGGACAATGAAGAGTTATCTGCCGCATGGTTATATTTATAATACAAGAAATTTCACTGACTTAATGGAAATGTTTCCTCGGATAGAATGGCCACCGCATAAAACAATTCTCGTCACCTACGAAAGACACGGAAACAAATCGCAAATTTTGGCTGATATTCCATTCAATTTTTTGCAATCATTCGCAAACGCTGCTGCAATGCATGTGTACCTAATATTTAACATTAATAAAATGAGTAATACTATCACTGGAAATTTGCCAAATAAATTATATTTGATTTCTTTCAACAAAAATACAAAACTAGATGGTTTTAATGGCTGGGAGGATTTTATGCTGGACAAATGGTCACCGAGTTTCGTAGAGAAAAATTTTACAGTCAGTATATTCCATTGCCCACCGTACGTTTACCATTCAGCCAAGCATCCTTGCAATGACGGCATAGATTGCTATCTCATTCGCTTCCTGCAGCAAGCCACCGGCTGGCCGATGGCTTTCAATGTGAAGGAAGAAAATGGTTACATACCCGCCGCGCAGGATGTCGAAGACGGTATTGCGCATGCCAGCGTATGCTCAATGTTCGACAGTTTCACCGATCTCTTTGACGTCGGCATGAGCTACCCGTACTACGCTTCGTGCATGACCTACCTGGTGCCCAAACCACGCCTCATGGACTTGAAGTTTTTTGCGTTCCTACCGTTTCGCATCAGCACTTGGATCTTTCTCACATGGACCATTGCGGTGATCAGCTTCATCTACTGCAAAGTGGATACGAATAAAAAGTTCATCAATGCGTTTTTGGATATTTTTCGCTTCTTTACGGCCACATCAATGCCCATATTCCCAAATCGTCCTATTTTGAGATACTTGGCTACATTAAGTGCTTTGGTGTCGATTATTGTGACCAATACGTATTTGGCATTCTATGCCAAGTCCTTTCAGTATCCGAGACATGAAGATCCGGTGGGCACACTGGACGGGATGATTGAGAAAAACATTAGCTGGGGTGCGAATACGATCGCCGACTATGTCTTGACGAATTCGTCGACTACGAAACGATTGAGTGTTATCGTGGATCGGTTTCGTCTGTTTGAAACGGCCGCCGAGCTGAATTCGTTTATACGGAAAGAAAATGCGGGGATGCTTGTGGATAAAATTGGCAATGGTTTCCTGGGTTATACCGAGATACTGGATGCTTATAATGAGAAGCATTTGATGGTGCTGAACGAATGCTATGCGCAGTTGTACATGGTGATCGTGCTGAATCGCAACTCGCCACTTAAGGCGATCATCGATCCGGTGATCATGAAGGTCTACGAACAGGGTTTTATTTACTACTGGGTCACACGTACGAAGAGCAATCACTATGCGCAGTTTAAGGGAATGATGGAGTACTTTACGATATACACCGAATCGTATGGTGATTTCAGATCCATTACGCTGAAAACATTACAGAGTGCGTTTTACTTCTTATTACTTGGTCATATTATTTCGGGTGTGATATTCATGCTTGAGTTTTATTATCATAGACGAAAATAATTATTCTTTACTTACCTACTCGTAGGTAGGTATATCCACTGTAATACCATAAATAAAAAACAGTAAATTTAATGCAAATTTTTGGTCTGAAATATTTTTGGCAAGCCACAGCGTGCAATATGCGTCGAATCTTGTGATTATTTATACGAAAACATTGTGCAACGCAAATGCAGCGATGTAGATCAAAAGATGTCCACCCGCAACAAGAGGGAAAATTTGCGTGCAAAAATGTCATCGGTGATGGGTCGTTTTCCGCTCGCCAAAAACGAAAACAATATTTATAGCGTCTTTAGCATTAAATTACAGCACCGAGAAAATGTTAATTTGTTACGCTGTCAAAGCACAATTAATGAGCCGCCCATTTTTCATTCTCGCTGCGCTTCCGGTCCAAAAATAGCTAAAAAGCAAAATTCAACGATTTCTTTCCAAAATATAAGCGCTTTCCCAACCATTCATTTGTGTCATCTGCTTCCCAAACAAGACTGACCGAAATTGATTTTATTGCGGTTTGTGTAGAAGCCATTGGCTGATATAATAAATATTTACGAACTATATTATTACGCCTGGCGCGTCATATTCCTGCTACATACGAATACACATCCTAGCATGTCTTATTTGATTTGGGCGTGAGCGCGCGCAAGTCAGTGATCTCTCCACCCGATTTACAATCAATATAAATCAGCGCGGTATCTAGCCAGCATTGAGCACATCATGGCTGGCAGCGTATTTTTAGCCAATGGCAGGTTATTATGCATTACGCACGTTTAATAGTTTATAGCCGACGCTTGACGCGTTCGAATTGTCGTCAATCGCGGCGAGAAAATTGTACGCCCATCTCGCGAAATGATGCACACAACAGTTTGAAACTCGCCATCGTCGGTTCGGTGTATTATGACATAACCCCGTTTCGTTCGTTCGGCGCACACTACAAGTGTGCGAAACACTTGCGCGCGGTTAAATCATCGTGGATTTGTGCGGTTGGCAAGTAACGCCGTCCAGAATAAATAATAAATTGATTGATATTAATCTTGGCGGATGAATGCTGAAATAAACTGGGACAAATGCGATCAAAATACTATCGACTAATGCCCTCCATCAACATTTACAAATTATGTGTTAGAAAACTTGAACAAAAACAAAATCGCTTAATAAACGAAAGTAATATTTCTATCTGTATTTTAAAGCCGCAGAAAATATATAATGAGCAGAGAGTTCTATGCTGTTGGTTCGTTACGTTTGTTAACTGGGGTGTGAAAACTCCAACTATTCTATTTAATTCAATCATTATGGAGTTTATTTCTGGGTTCTTTGAATTATTGTTAATTAATTTA
>JARJDR010000080.1:0-28687 GCA_030264135.1 Myllaena sp. GC000078
GAGATATCGTGCGTGTGAGGTAATTCCCGCGAGTGTGCGGATGTTAATGTTGGCTTAGCGAGGCGCCCACTATCGGCGCCGTGATTTATTGGGGTTGAAGTGGTTTCGGTGGTGGTATGCGTGTGTATAGAAATTGAAGGTGTGATGTTTTCTTTGCCCACGCGAGAGTTGTTCGCACCGCGCCGCTCGGCTGCATTCCCATCCCTCCCGCGGGAGTAGATTACTTGTATTAGGTTACGGGCGCGGCGCGGCGGTGGCAGTGGCGCGAGGATAAAAATTGTGAAAAGTTTTCGCGCAGTCATTCATTCGTTTCGTCCAACTCGCCCGCCAACAACCACCACCACCGAATCTTTATTGTTGCCTGCTTGCTGCTCGCGGCTATAAATTATGATTAAGCCACACTTGTTTCGGGCGCGCGAATTCATAAGAACCAATCCGCAAAGTACTAAATTTCGTCTCCCGTCTCGGTTTTATTGAATGCGCGCTAATCAAGCTGCGGCGCGAATGGAATCCATCTCGGTCTCATTCATTAGCTCATTTTATAACCAATTGAATCATGCTCGCGCGCCGTTCTTATCACGACGACGATCGCGACGACGTCGACAGTCGCCCGTCGCCCGTAACAATGGGGAATTATTCAGGCGGAATCGGTTTGATCTGAAACGCGATACTCGTGGCGCGCTCAGCTCTTCTCATCAGACAACCCGCAGAATGAATAAGTATCTATTTACTGTCAGGATTTTCATAGTTTTCGCATCCGTCGGGCGAATTAATGCGAAAAGTAAACAGGAGCCGTAAAATGCTAGAAGTCCAAGGGAGACAACAATACCTGCAAATTAAAACGATTTTGGCATTCGTTCGCCGCGACGCGGAAACAAAACGATATCCTAAAATGTCGGCTTCAGCATGGTGCAGCACACAGCCAGCGACATTCATTGTCTCTGCGCGCCCATTGTCTTCGCACCACGGCGCCACCGCGACGACGACTAAATTACCAAATGAATATACTCCATAATCCAATTGAACCTGCACAACTGATAGAGTATACTTCCATTGAAGTTTGCAACTCTCTTTTTTTTGTGTGGCAAAACCTTATTTCCGTTTCACTATCGAACACAATGTCAACGATGATGATGCGGTTTAAATACCACGTACGCGGTGCGGAGGAGGAATCCATATTTACTCGTTTTGTCCTAGATTGCCACCGCGCGCCCGCCGTGTTTGCAAATTCGAACAACCGCGCCGCAACTGATTCCCAAATCTCGCAAATAATTTATGGGGATAGTTTAATATCGAGGCGGTACGCGTGTACAATAAAACTCGGTATTACACAGATGCGCGCCGAAAGTTACATATTGGCAACAAATTATTTTCTACCCTGCGTATAGGGCAGGACAGAGATATAGTAGTAGGTATTCCATCCCGTTTTGGTGATTGTGTTGTTACGCCCTTGCGTGCGTACGTACGCACGTGCCTGCCAGGTATCCTGAAGGGCGCATAAAGCAATATTGTTTGTTTACGACAAGAGTCCGCCCGGCCGGCAGCGAGTGACTGATAAGCCTTGTCCGTTCTCGAATATCAGCGTGCTTAGAATGGGATGGACAGACCGGTGGACAGAGACCATCATCCAATTGTCAAATGTATCAACTCGCACATACTAGATGTTACGCGAAGTTTTCCTTGCTTCGAATGCATGTCGAGCGCAATACACCCAGCATCGAGACTCTGGATGGCTTGCATTAGACAGTTCGATAGCGCGGGTGTTTGTGGGATGGCGGGGAGGCCGAAGCACCCCGAATATTGAGAGAGAGGCGCGGAATATATAGTGGCACGTAACGAGACGAGCGAAAAGCGCAAACCACAGCGAATACTCAATCACCCGCAGTTGGATATTGCATAATTGCATTATGGCCTCGGCCAGAGCGACGTCGACGCGAAGAGAACGAACGGGTTGGAAGGGATGAAAATTAAATCATGATTTATGGAGATGTGCATCGAGAGATGGTACTGATTATTGTGTCAGTGACTGCCGATCGGCACAGTTACACACACAGACAATTGCCGAGGAAAGAGTTTCGGATTTTTCTAAAATTAGAATCGTATCGGCATCTCCACTCTGATTACTTGGCCGCATTCCAATGGGACGCTATCCACTTAATAACATCGTTTTGTTTAGGGAATTGTATTGCAATTTGATCTTATCTTTAATATCGTTCGAGGATCATATTTAGTTCTTCCGGATTTCATGCATCGCCGGCGCACAATTAAAATCGCAATAAGCGCGTAGTGGGGCGAATAGAAATAGGTGGCGCAGAAAATGGTACTCACATCCACCTCGATGCTCGGCAGATTGAAGACGAGCGACGGCGGCGACTCCTTCGGCACGTAGCGATAGAATTCGACGCCGCGATGATACCACTTGATCGTGTACAACGCCACCTGCTCCAGATCGTAGTCGCACGCCAGCGTCACGGTGTCGCCGACGCGCACCGCATCCGGCACTTTGATGTGCATGTCTTTCAATCCGGAAACACCTGCAAGAGCAAAGGCAAAAATGAGATGGGTTGGCTCACGCAACAGTAAACATTATCGAACAAGGAACTTAATTACGTGACGATTGGCGCAAACTGCAATTGCTATGCGCGTAAAAGTCGTTGCCAAAAATACCTAACTCCCCCATTCCTCCAAACCCCACGTCCTGCTCGTAATAAAAATGTGCAATAAAACTTTTGTGCAACGGACGGGACGGGGGGCGGTCATCGTAAAAACCCTGCCCGCCAGCCAGCCGAGGAAAATGTTTTAGAAAAATTAAATCAAAATCGATAAAATTTCAATATCAATAAAATACAAGCAGTTAAGAGGGCATCGCTGGGGCGAGTTATCTTGAAAGTTCCGTTTTCGGAAAGTTATTCATTCTATTTGTGCGCAGCACACTCGCCGTTCGCCGCCTGTGTTCAATATCCTGATCACTCGGCGCGCATAAGAGAAGCAAGCGCGTTGCGCAACTAAAGCCAGACGAATGCGATGAGGACAAAACACAAGAAAACAGATTGGCGACATTCGGTTTGGCGGTTTATGAGAACGACGACGCCGAGGACGACGACGACGACGACGACGACGACTGCCGGAGAGTAATTTGCGAAGAAGCCGCTGCGCTCGAGACCAGCGTGATGCCAACAAAACAAAAAGTTTGCGCGTAAGGACATTTACCTTGGGCTCTTAACGCAATGGCTTTCATTTCAATAATTTGATCAAATGCGACGTTTTTAAACGCACACAACACCCCCAACTCTCGATAAGCGATTGTGGGTGGTTGAACGTGTATAACATATGAACCAAAACTCCCCAAAAGACTATTAAGGGAGAGATATGGCGACAAAACGCTGAAAGAAAAAATCTTATGATCGCTTGCGGGTCCTTTCGGAATTCTGCGCGGTGCTCGCGCGTGCGAGCGGGGGAGTGTGTGATCCTCCCCGTGGGGGATATATGCGCATTCAGTGGATAAAGGCTGGGAATTTATAATACCGTTCGGCTGCTTTCGAATTTTATTGTGGCGAAAATTGCGTGCGACGCGTATGCGATTCGCATTAGATTGTGCGATCTTCGACGACGTCGCATTCCAATTCAATTACCGCTCAAAGCTGATGAACCTATTTGCTGATTGCATCATACACGCATGCGATAGTAAACGAAAAGCAAGCGAAGTGGTGAATTGCAATGTAATTATTATTACTATTACGACTTGCCTCCCCTTTTGTGCCGATTGTTTGCTATTATAATTGGTCGTAACTATGGTGATGATGGCGGCGAGCCGGCGTCGGGGGTGTATATTAAGCCGGAAAACACTTGATGCACTCGTGCGAGCGCGAGAGGAAAGCAGCGAAATGTCAGAAACTCTTGGTGATAGACCATTAAGAACAGGTGTGCGGCGCCATTCGCTACTCCTCTGTGGCTCTGTACCAAATCGTATGCGATTGTTAGGTATTATGCTAATGCTAATGTATACATAAAAGTGATGCACATTCTATTTCGCAGCAACGCAAAAAGGGCTGCGCACTGCGAGCGTGCACATAATTGGATTTTAGTGGCCCACTCTAACATTTTATTAACTCTATAATTATTGTCCTTGCCATTGTCTCATTTTTAATAACCCCTGACTGGTTGAGGGCGTGTTTCATTTTAATTTCGTCTAGTTTCAATTCGGGATAATGAAATTAATAAAGCGACCGACGCGACGGACGAACAGAAGGAGAGGGTCCCTCTTGGCAATATCATAGACGAAACGTGAGTCGCACACACAATGTTCTATAATTTGTTTATTCGCGGCGTGGCGTGGTGAGTCCGGTGCAAGAGCCGCTTGTTGCTGCTGCTGGCGCCGCAGCCGTAAATGAAGGTGCATTTTATCGTCGAGTTAATGAAAGGTCTATATAAGCGCAAATAAAGCGGAAGCAATTGCCCAGTTTTAGTTACGAGAGAACGGGTGCAATCGGACCGCACTCCTTCGGCCAGGCAGGCGTCCGAAAACCACCTATACATCTGCACCCGTAACATCATTCGGACGGAGGGCAAGAAACAGGCACACATTCGCGCGAGAAATGGACAGTATCCCGGTCCTTATTATTTCGTATATAGCGTTGTTTCCACGAGAATCACATGCGTCCTAGTGTATATCTATTTAAGGACCCTCTCCCCGGCCCGGCATCCTCCCCGTTAGCAGTTTACGTGTTTTCTATATACTAGTAGGTATATACGCATGGCCCACAGCCATTCCAGCGCAAAACGTTTCAAATTAACAGATACTACCGCGGATACTTTATTGAAGCACCGACTGTTGTTCTTATCCCATTGCTGGTGTTTGTTGTTGTGGATGTTGCCGCGCGCAAAGGGCATAAGTGCTATGAAATCTGCGGCGCAATCCACGGTGGGGAGTTTATTAAATGATAGCAAATGCCTCATAAAAAGCGTTATTATTTTGTCGCTTTCATAAAAAAAACACATTCAATGCAAATATATAAACTTACTGAGTATCGAAGCATAGCCCCGCTTCACTTATCACTCGCGTCGCGAAAATCATCCGAAAATTGATCACAATTGTCACGAAAACACAACCGCGACCGCGCACCGACTACGGCGAAATGCTGCAAAGCGTCCAGAAACGTCGACAATGTTATTGTAAACAATAAAAAGATGAGTCACGATCGTGCGCGTACAAACGACGAGCGCGGATGTCGTGTGGTGCATGCACATTCTTTCGTCTCAATACTCCCACTCCAGTACTCAACAAACCGATATCAAAACTAACATTTTATTGATTGTAACGAATTAATCGTCCGTACTTGATTAATTTTATTACTATGTAAATGGTTACTTAATTAATTTCCGCATTGTTACCTACGTAGTACTCAATGATGAATACACGATCTAAAATCACACTGGCAGCGCCGAGCACCGGAATTGTTCGTAATGCGAAACTTGGGCGGGTGGCCGGAGGCAAGAAAGGTCAGGCCAGTCAGTCAGTCAAGTCAGTCGATGAGCCAAATTCGGCTCCTACTGGCTGGCATAAGATGAAGACAAATTGAATATCTAGGCTTCTTATGTCAATATTGTTGGGCAAATCGGGTCAAACATGCGGCCGACTTCCGTAAGATTACACGCCGCCCGTCATTTAGGTAATATCGTAAACTCCAGTAAACTCTCTTTCATTGACACACCCCACAAACCAATCAACGGTGTTGCTTGTTTTTTCACAACCAACAAGTTAATTATTGTCATCATTGGAAGCATTGCATTCATATCCGATTTGATCCCATCACGCGTGGCTTCATTCAAGTACATACAATTAACAATGGCCGGATATTAATTCGGATTGGTTTAATTGCCTCCCTATTGAGTATTAGATTTGATTGAAGCGTAGCTATACAGATCAATCTTAATTTGCCTTAATTATAATAAAATGTCAGAGAGAAAAAGAGGAACGCGGACAAAAGTAATTGAAATAAATTCACAAATAAACAAAATCGTTGCCGTTGGCTGTTGGCGCATGTCAGCAATAAGAAATGTGTGTGGCGAGCTGCTTGCTTGGCTGCTGGATGGCTATTGGGCGTAGTGTGGTTGTTGGCGGCGCGCCAAACCGAACTTAATTTATTAAAGTGAAGACAAGAAGTGTTCTAATATACCGGTGGAATTAATCCAAAAATTGATTTACAATTTATAAACGTGGCGCGCTCGTTTACTTCTTCCGGAAGCATCTTCCACTTTATCACCGCGCTTTTTACGCGGATATCATTAGCAACACACGGAAAACATGAAAAATGATGAATCGCTTGATTTCCAGATTGTTTATCTAATGAATATTCGATTATCACAAAGGAAAGAGTAAAAAAGAACGCGTGATGTCAATTGCAGCACTTCTGCGGTCAGAGTCTTTGTTGCAGAACGGCCCTCCAGTGTATAAATATATCGGTGCTCGTTAATTAATTTAAAATTGTGTGTGCACATGTGTGGCAATTACAAATGAATGCGAATGCGGGGGAAATTACTAGGCGCTGGCCACTGCTGCTGGAGGTGAAAGAATCCATTAAGCGGCACGCCTTTGGTGTCGTTGGCACAATTGTGTGCCGCGCCATGCGCTCGAGCATTATTTATTTAGAAGCTCTTGGTCCAGTCCACCCACCCCGCATCTCATCGCACTTGTGTGTGTATAAGTGCTGAGTGTAATGATTTTTCTCCGCTTATTTGGCGCGCACCGCACGGCATTCGTAATTTTGCCTAATGAAACAATTTATGGCACATACATACAATTAAATAATGTTTACGACTAATTTCTCCCCTCGCGCACGTACCCATGCGGTTTGTTCAATCATGGCAGCATTAATTAGGATGAAAAGCAAATTGAATCAAAATGTGTAAAAAAGCCACTTGAACAATTCGAAAAAGAGGTGGAGTAATGAAAAAGTTATTGCATTTATTTCGTTAACTTTGAGAGTTGGCGCCGCGAGCGCGCGCGCGCAATGAAAAATTGAAACTTTGCGCGGCGTGCATGAGAGATTGCAACAAAAAGAAAAATTACACGAATCATTAAGTTTATTAGAAACGCCCGACGCGTTTGCGTTGTGCAGCGCGAAAGGAAACCGGGGCGAGCGTGAAAAAAAATTAAGTATAAATTAATTTTCCCTCATAAAGCTTTTAAGTTAATTTTAAGAACGCTTATACACAAGTGATTTCGTAAAGAACGGCGCGGAGCTGGGCGGAGGAAGAAAGGACTTCAGCGCCGCCGCCGCCGTGCAGCGCGTGGCGTGGCGCATGGGCCGTGAAGGTAGATTTATATCTGAGGCTTGTAAGTAATTATTTAAAAGTGCTTCGGGAGTTTTTTAATTGCCACCGCTACATCAGATTGTAAACAACGGCGCTTATGTTATGTTCGTTCCGGTGTACAACAAGATGGTTTACTCGTTGGAAAAACGAATTTGGAACGCAGATGGTCCTCATTTTTCACGCTTTACACTATTATGCGCGAGACGAGAGAGAAATTAGGATTGCGTTGTAATTTAATGAAAACAATATTCGATGTTGTTTCGAACATTTTACGCGAAATCAAGAAGGCGTTATTTCCATCCAATGATCGCACCGGCACCGGAGGCTATCAATCATTCGTTATTAGCAGTCGCAAAATTGGATGGATTACTTCGAACGAGAGAGCGAACGAACGAACGGCCGCGCCACGGCTCATGTGTTTCGGCGGTGGGCGAATAAAGAGAAAGGCAGACGCGTGTGTCCGGAGGGTGCGAAATCACTTCGCTACTTTTTGATGAATTGCTTCTACCTTATGTTAAAGGTGTAAGGTTATTTAAAGCGATTACACCGTGGGGCGATTCTTAGTTGCCGGTAATTTTCTACGCCATTTGAGACGGCCGCCTCTCTTCTCTGCGCCCCGTCCGCCTTCGTGCAACGCGCCGCGCGCTCCAAATGAGCTTAATTTCAATTAAACAGATGCTCGCGCGGGCGTCCTTTCCTCCGCCAACGCAAGCACCATAATGCTTGCCAACCATCGCCCGAACGAAAAAGTTACTTTTGTTCGCTCCGGTTATTATGAAGCCAATTCCTACCCCCGTGTACAATTGCAGCCCTCGAAATTTATGTCCATTAGTTGTGCGAAATCCAATCTTAAATTATGCGCGAGCATGGCGGAGATGTCGCGAGTCGTCAAGATAAAAGTATTTAAGGGGAGCGAAAGTCTTCTCTCTTCGCGACGAGTTTTTCAGGCGGACGCCAAATAAGAACAAGAGCGTAAACAGCAACGGAAGAGTAAAATTCATCCCATTAAGTGTGTTGTAAAGGGCGGCGTTTTCCGGTTAACTCTTTTTGCTTGCGCCCCGAAAAACTGTCACGATGACGACGACGAGGCAGGGAAGCAAGCAATCCATTCGCGACCAGTTATTGGGCGCGTCATATCAAACAGCCCGCGAGAAGCGCGAGCGGCTTCATCTATTACCTTAAGTGACAGTCTAATACCGTGAATTTCAATCCGTTTTTCGCGCAGGCTGAAGCGCCTGCCTGCCGCACTCTGTTTCTATACACAATAGCACTTAATGCCTTTCCGATATAAATGCTTTTCATTTTAATATGACATTTTCCATTTCCCGCCTCGCTTCTGATGAATTTACTTGTCGCTTGTCGCTTGTCGCGCTTGTTCACGACCGATGAGAGTGTGCTCGCCGTTTTCTATTTTCAGCACCGTCGGGGGCGGTAGAGGACAACCGAAATATGTGTGACCCCCCCGTGTAAAGTTGCTCGAGAAACTAGCTAGCAGCGACTCGGACAGCTGTTGCCAGGCTATATTATAACAACTCTGACAGCTTGCCACTATCATTAAAATTTGCACCACCGGAACAAGGAACAAATTTGCGCATTATTTTATTTGCTTGCGTGTGCATACTCTCTGCAATTCGTACACGTCAACCCGAAGAAGTGCGAAATTCGCGAAAGAAGGGTGTGAGGAAAAAAAAAGAGGGGAAAAGAATCGGCCGTGTGGCGCAAACAGGCATGGCAGTTAACTAGATTTATGTCTTCTCATGACTTAATTAAAGGAAAAAAGTTGGAATCACGAATCAATCGATTCGTATTGAAGTAACAACGTGAGAGAAACCGTTTCGGGGAGGGAAACAATTCTACCTTTGGTTTCGTTGGTTTGTGTGCGCGAGGTGAGTAGCGATGTAGATGTGTGTCCGACGTTTTTCCCTTTTCCCGATTCAATCCTGTTGCCTAGCTGCGTGCGCGCGCCTCTTTCCTTCGTCCGCCCGTATTAATACGTTCCGTCCGAAAAAGTTTTCCCTTCCTCTATGATGAAGTATTTTTCTTATTGAGTCGTTTCATATTTCAGTGTCGAAATGCACTCGCTTTTCGACGCGCGTAACAAATTGTTTGCCCTTGTTGTAGTGACTTCTGTGCCCGCGAAGAAGAAGGAATGAGGAACACTTTGCTTAGTGGGTTCATATATGTAATTTCGGTGAGCGCAAAATCAAAATAATCTCACAATTTATCATCAAATAGCAAAATCAACTTTGGCGCAGGAAATTATGATTATGTAATTTCAGGTAAAGTGGTATGACGTTATAATCGTAAACGTTTTAAGTGTTCCAGATGAATTGCGCTAGATAAGACTTGATATTACCTACGTCTTGAGCGCTAGTAAAATAACGCACTTAATTATATTACATACTTTCTTCTATTGTCAACTATTCAAAACGAACTCGTATAGTTTATTGTTGCTCATTTTCGTGATTGCATCGCATAATTAATATGGCACATTATCAACTGCGCGTGAAAAGTTTCTATCTGGTAGAAAAATTAATAAATCAAATGGACGTAACCGAGCGCTACTCTCAATAAAATCACATAAAAT
Source organism: Myllaena sp. GC000078 (assembly GCA_030264135.1). Lineage (NCBI taxonomy): Eukaryota > Metazoa > Arthropoda > Insecta > Coleoptera > Staphylinidae > Myllaena > Myllaena sp. GC000078. The sequence goes on from JARJDR010000080.1 coordinate 9,902, forward strand.
GTGTAACTGTAAAAAGGCCATGCCTTTGCGAACGCACGCGCGCGGGCGCATCGCGTGAAATAATTAATCATTAAAACTTGTTTGCGCTCGAGTTGTGTATTGCAGGCGCGGCTAGTTGTAATAACTATGCGCTCGCGCGCCGCGGCTTCCTGTCCTTCGGCAGGGTGCGCACCGCGACCAGTTTTCTGGCAACAAATGGATATAAACAAAGAGTAAATACTCGGCAAACATTTGTGTGTTTGCGCACTTACACACTACACACGCCGCGGCGACGGCGACGCGGCGCGTTTTAAACCGGAAGCGACGCGCAACCGACGTTTGACAATGTTACCACCGCGCGTTGGGTAGCTTAGTTATTAGTTATGTTATTGTGAAAGTTATAATTGCTTTTGTTCTGCGCGCGCGCCCGCCACCTCCCTATATTAGGGAACCTGCGTTAAAAAAAGTATAAGCGACTGAAAACACTGCTTTTTTACTCGCGATTAATGAGAAATATGAACACCTCCAATACACAATAAGGTAGTAGAAAAAATAATTCCTTGTCATGCCAATAAGTGGTTAAAAAATGATTGGTTAATTTGCACCTTTTGGCACTCCTATTAGGCGCGTTCCCAAGGCTGCATTAACATCCAGGGCACAACACACGAGAGAAGAACAAAACGCAGCAAAAAGTTGCGCAATAAAACGGCGAAAAGAGTGAAGAGTGTAATAAGCAACACCAAATAAGGGTCGTTTTCCTCTCACCACACTCACACACTCCTCCAGTCGAGAGACTTGGTTGGGTGGCTGGCTGGGTGGCAGTTAGTGTTTGCGTTCGATCTTGCCTCCCGCCGGTATTATTATTATTACCTTCGCGCGCGCCGAAGGAGTTTTCCCGATCAATAGCCGGCTATAAATCTCAATTAGGGCGAAAAGCAAAATTTCGTCTCCTTTGCCCAATTTACCAACCCTTTATCACCGCATTTTATTACGACCTTTAAACAAATAATGAGCGAAAATCATGCGGCGGGCCCATTTTCTATACATTTCGACCGACCGCCCCCGAAAGTTGCGAGTGTTATTCGAAGGAGTATTGTGTGAAATTTCTATTGCCATTCGCTTCGTTTTTGTGCGCATTTTGGCAAAAGATACAGCGCGCCCGCAAATGAATACTATTTGTACGGCGCGTGAGGGGCGGCTTTTGGTGTTTCCGGGCTGCGGCCGGAAACCAAGCACATACCCACACACACACACGCATACACGGCCGGTTCTCCACAAACGACACCGCTTGTCGGTGAGGAGAGAGGAGAGGGCAGTGATGCAAATTCGGACTCCGGCCCCGGAACTGATATGCTGATTATACAATGGACGCCGCCCGCAAAACCACACGCACGCCATTCTTATGCATGGCTTTGTTTTGGCATTGCGTTTGGGTTGAGCGGCAACGTACGGTTCTTTAATTAGTCCCTTTGCCGAAACTACTCCGTAAGACGTGGACATCAAAGGTCAAAGGGTATTTCTTTAATATTTGTTGGGTAAAAGATATGCGTGCTATTGCGGCGCTGACCCCGTCAAATATTTTGATTAAATTAATCCCGACGCCAATATCGGTGATGATATGCGTGATATCCATGCATGCAGAGCGAGCGGGGGGCACTGCGGCATCCAATACGATGCCGAAGTTTATTACGCTTGTATATTATGTGAATGCTGCAGGGTTAAAGGAAGACAAACGGGACAATAAGAGGCCAAATCGGTGGAAGATATATACACAAGGGTAGTAGACCAGCGCGTGTGCGTGAAGTGTTTTCTTGGTAACACCCGTTGCTGCCATGTGCGGCGCGCGGGGGGCGAGGGAAGTGTAGTTAAGAGATGTGTGCGCGGCTGGGGAGAGATGCTGGCTGGTTTTCGGGGAGCGTTTAGTCCTCTTCCTTGCTTCCAGGAATATAATGCTGTATGCTCGGGCAGGGAAGCATCCCGCGCATGCATGCGGTCGTGTATAAGGAAGTGCCACCTCGGGGTTTTGGTTATACATACTTTGCAAAACTCCCGCACCCCCCCGCAGACCAACTCCCATGAGTGAAGTTTCGCCTCGCTTATCTTTCGCCTCGCATCCAACGGGAAGAAGGGAGAGGAACAATTTAATAAGCATTTAATATATTTTAACCGAATGATTCAAATTTGAAACTTACTTACTTAGCACCCAACTTAAAACTGCAACCATTTGCGCCGCTCGAAGGAATGAGGGAGAGGAGTTAATTACGCAATCTGCTTAGCATAATTGACGTGTGCGCTTCTTGTGCGCGCCATTTGAATTAATATATCTGGCGCGAATTATGTAACCACCTGCTCGTCGGCGCCGGTGCCGCGCCAGGTTGATTAAACTTCAAACGGAAACGTTCAAAAATTCGCCAAAAATTTAACATTATTTCCAGCAAGCAATATACTCTCATGTGCTTCGATTTGCTTCGGCAAGTTGGGCGTGTGCTACACACAACAACCGTCTTCCTGGCGTCGGATGCGTATATTGACAATCGCGTATCCGGCTCCGGGGATCTCGGGGGCTACATAAACTTTCAACTTTCACAAATGCAATATTTCCGCCGCGAAACAAGAAGATCCACTTGTATACACCGACACACGACCTGGGATCAGCATCATCGCGCGCAGACAGACAATACATAAATTTCTCTCGTGGCCCTCTCGCTGCTGCTCTTCTCGCGCGCGCGCCGAATATGTGTTTGCTTTATCGCATCAGGAATACATTATCAATTTCGAAAGTTGCGCGCAAGTCTGTTTCCAGTTTAGGTGCATTATACTGAAATGCCTGGCTTTTTATGAGAAATTTATTCCATTTTCACAATGAAACTCGCAGCGTTTCTTCTATGAGGATATTTTTTCTTTTTACAGAAAAAAAGGATACGGAAAAATGCGCCGAAAAGGCACCACAGAAAGCGGGATGATATTCTAACGACGAGTGAATATGCTTCGCTGGCGCTCTGTCCGTCTCTGAATGTCGTCCTTTGGATGCGTTTCGTTGTTGCTATTTTTGCCGACAACGGTAAAAAGCAGCCGCACGGGGCACAAAAAACTTGTTGCAATTATAATTTTAATTCGTGATTCCGAGCACGTTTTTCTGATGGTCGCATGTATTCTTCTGACATGCTTGGCCGATTACGTTGGCAAACCGATGGAATTAGAATTACGTAGATGCAAATGTAATTATAAATTGTCTAGACTTGTTCGTTCGCAAGACGGGATTCGAATATTGTCGCGAAACGAAAAATTATGCCATTCAATTATTCGCCAACACACTCTTCGTTCGGGGTAAGAATAAGATTTTAATACTGAATATTCAAAGCGGGGCGGGCGCTCGACCAAGATTAAATATTTAACTTGCGCGTAAAACATGTGCGGCCGCCTGGGTACGTTTCAGATCTAACGCGGCAAAGGTGTAGAGCGGCTAAGTTTTACTCCCTGGATAAGCATGAAGGGTCATCAAAGTGTAACGCGCCTGCTTACCAAGCGCAAATACTTGAAAACAATTAACCCCCACGGCCGCGGCGGCGACAAAAGAAACATCTATTTGTCTTGGCGCGCACAAAGACCCCCGCGTACACTTTTAGGCGCATCATCATCATCAATTAAGGAAGCGCTTAATTAAAAATATTTAGTAAATTAATTTACGCCCGTTGCAACAAATCGGTGTTTACCTAACCAACGAAAGGGGCGCACTATGTGTATAGTGTGGAGGTGCCTTCTAAATTCGAAAGTTTATCGGCACCAAGCCCGAAAAGCAACCGCAATATTTCACATTGTAAGCCCTCATATGCGTCCTCGTCCTCGTCGTGCTTGTCGTCGTCGTCGGCGGCGGCGCCGGCGGGAGCGCAACAAACACCACTTGCATAATACAACACAACATAATGTAAAATTCAAAATGAACTTGTTATATTGTTTAGAAACTAATGAACTAAGTTTGTGAGTTTGAAAGCGGCGCCTGGCGAAGAAGACTTCATTCTGCAAATTACTGCGATGCACCGCAGATTAGTTGATAATTTGATTCTTGCAATGCAATGCGGAATTTACGAAAATATTTGCGACTGAAAATTGCGGCTGAACTTAAAAACCACTATGCGGTGAGTGTGGGAGCGCCGCGCGGAAATTCACAATGGAGGAGGCGTGCTGCCGCACGAAGGATGCATGATAATCCTGGACGTGCGCGACGCTTTGTACATGTCATTGAGACAACTTCGTTTATGTACGACGCAATAAAATTAGGATAATTTATGAAAATTTATTCCATTCGCCCGGCTAGTCGCCCGCTTTGAATGCGGAAGAAACGGAAAATATTGCGTCGCTGGCATTGTTATAAGAAATGCGTGGGCGTCTTTGCAATTTGCATATGGCTATTATTTTAAATTAACCTCTTTTTGTCATACATAAGATTTTTCATATATTCGCCCGGTCATCCCGCCCTTGTGTACGCGCGCGCGCGGGTCGCATAATGAAATTTGTAAATTTCTTATTTATGCCCTGCTTGAAATATTTGGCATTTTATGATAAACAGCACCGCATCGATACAACATTTTTGGCGTAGAGCAAATAATAGAAATGTAGCAAATTGCTGGCGTGCGGAGGAAGTTTACGAGGTATTTACAACCTTCGTTCGCTCGTCGGCTGACTGACAGCAGTTTTATTTCGTTAACCATGTTGCGGCTGCATTCTCAGCGCGTCTTTTCCGGTCAATATATGTAGGTAAATCCTTTGACATAGGTCGAACGACAGCGGATGTACTACATCCTTCAAACCCTTAGCGGCGTGGCAGAAAAAAGGTTCTTAACTTTGCGAGGATTACAAATTACATTGAAATGAAATATTTACAAAAAGAATAAATCTGCGAGGTGGGAAAAAGTGGTTGTTGCCATTGGTGGTGATATGAAATGATGAATAGATTAATTATTTCGCTCGGCATTTATCGCATGAATTATGACGGTAATCAAAATTACATAATGCGTATTAGTTTTCGTCGATATACGAGGGAGAGGTATAATCGCATAATGAATGTGCGAGGGATGAACTCTCTCTCGAATTCGAGTACCGAAGGTTCACCCCCTTTGGCCTCGCCTGTTTTATCTAATTATGAGTAATCACAGCAATAATAATACATTTATGATGTGAGAAGTGAGGGCTATTAGTTTAAAAATTATCGCTCCATTAATCTACGTAACTACTTTTCATTTTACTTTTCAGGAGGATAATTCTATTTAGTTTATGTCCTTTTAGCTGTACTTTGAAATATCATACATGACAGCAGAATATTCTCAAAACACTCAATATTATTATCGGAAACTTATTGTATTAAGTATTGGAGTCTGGTACATGCACATACATTTTCTATTAATTAGAATGGATTACACGGAGGTATACCATATTAGTCGATATACCTTCCCTGCGGCTATGCAGGTATACATATTATCCTACCGTGCACGTATATTTGGAGATACGTATCTAAGTAGTTATCAATTGCGTACTTGTATTATAAATCCATACAAAGGATTAGTTCATTACGGCAAATATCCTCACACGGTTTAAAATAGCAAAATAGTAAATTAATTATTCATTGTTCATTAAATAATGAGCGCAACTCAAAAATTATTAATATAATTGTCATTAAAATAACAATTGTCCAGCGCATTAATTACGCAACGCAAAAGTGTTGCATTTTATCCATGGCAAAACATGGAAAACAACCCCCTAGCATTGCATTGCCAACGTCCGGCGTTTACGTCGGAAATTGTGGCAATTAATAAATTATTATCGCAGCGACAGCGTGCATTAAATTACGCACGACTCATATCGAGCGCAGCATCGCAGCGGCATTAAAACTGTCAAAAACAATAATTCGATGTAATCGACCAAATGCCGAACAATTTCGCATTCGGCAAAATGCGACGCTGACTTCCCAACTTGTTTTCGTCATTTTCGTCGCGCGACACTATTGCTAATTAAACGTAGAGCCAATGGATAATCAAAATGCCGAAATAATATATGGACACGCCATCGAATTCTGTGTTGTTTTATCTAATGGACATGTTTGTTATAGAACTAAACAAATAGCATTTGCATTCGATCGTGATTAATAAATTTTACGCCCACGTCAAAATCGCGCGGCGCTTGGAGTGGCCATTCACGGGATAAGGATAAAACCATTCGGCGAATTATGGATGCTGAAGTACGCACCAACGATGGTTTTGATCGACATTGATATGCACGAACGCAAACCATTGTTCTTGGTTGTTGAAAGAACCTTCCATAAGCTCTGCGCTCGCCCGCCCGAGTTTGAAATCAATTAATCGGGAATTATCGCCAATTGTTTTCCAATTGCAGTTTGAATAGTTTTATTACTTCCTTTTCGAGCGCGCGTGCCCGACTGCAGTCGCACGCGCGCAACACGCGAAGAATGGATGAGAGAGCGAAACTTCTAAGCTTTCGTCAAGCGTTGCGCGCAAGTAGTAATACAAGTAAAAGCCGTAATCAGCAGCGCACACGCACACAACCATACACAGGGGGAGGACCGGAAGGTCTCGCACGAAATAATCGCGCTAAAACTCGGGCGTTCATCAAATTTCCGGCGTTTCGTTCGACCGTGCGCGGATGCGTGCGTGTGAGGCGCGCCGTCCGTCCGTGTACGTATTCTATGTCCGCCTATTGAGAAGAAACTGAGAGCATATAAAACAAGCGATGAGAGGAAGAACGGAAAGACTTGCGATTCTCTTTTCTCTCCCCGAGCTGCGCCCCGGCTGCACTCAACTATAGCTTTTTGTTCGCTTCATTGCGTTTGTTCATAAGTCCATTTGTCAAACGAAGTTTAGTTGCATTTTGTTCGTCGTCGACGGCGTCGTCCTTTGGCGCTGGCATCTTACGCCAGTAGTGGTGGTGGTGGTGGGTAGCCAGGACATGGACCACTGCAGCTGCCGGGCGCCGCCCGAGCACGAGCGAAACAAGCGAGCGCATCAGCGGAAGGACAAAAGCGAGATGAAAGGCAAAAATAAATAACACACAAATCGACGCGCGTACATCGGTACATATTCTCACGATCTCCGCAAGAAGTAGTATTTGCCTTGCGGAAAAGATGCGCCCGGTTTTCTTCTTTTCTTCCCTTATTTTTCGCGCGCACAAGCGATGGCAAACCGTCTGCTAATTAAGAGCCGTGCGTTCGTTCGACTCGTCAAAACTATCCGCAATTGTTCTAATGCAATTTATGTCTCCGCAACCTGCCCCTTTGCACACAAAGCCATGTCAAATAATTGCGCAATTACTATTATAATGATTCGCGTGAATTGTATAAAATTCACGCCGCGTTTCAAATTCAGCGAAACATTATTTTAAATTGGATGTAATTTGCGATGACATTCATTATTAGATGACAAGCAAGCAAAATGAATCACATAAATGCAAACTTCGATACATAATAGCGCGAGGCGGGGGGCGTTTGGCGGAAAAGAGTTTACTAGGAAAATAAATCCCAGCGCTAAAGAAAACGGGTGCAGGGACAATGAACGTCTTTCCGCATTGTTCATTGTCTGCAATTACATTGAACTCGCAATGAGAGTTTGCACAACTGACATTTTTCATCCAGGGGATGCATCGCAGCTCGCTGTCGTTTAAGAACCATCGATTAAGAAATAGGAAAGGAAATTGAAAAACAGCAAAGTCCATTCAAGCACAAACCCGTAAAAAAGAAGGCCAGCAGCAGCCAGCAGCCGAATGGCTGCGATATATTGAGAGAAAGAGGAGACAGACGCGCGCCGTACAAATGTGTCGAATTTACAACACAACTTTTTTGCTTTTTCTTTGGGCGAACAAAATTGATTCGCGTTGCGCGATTCCTATATGTCACCGCACACGATGTGCGCCTGGCAGCAGGCGGCAAAGATTTTTTTCTCAGCGCAAAATTATACTTTGTCGTATGCTTTTCGCAAAGTTTTCCACAAGAACCGCCCCAAATACAAACAACAATAACACTTCATAGGGCGAAGCACTCCCCGCCACTAGTTAGTCGACAGAGCGCAATTCTTGCATATAAGTTTCTAAAGTTGAAAATATGTTTAAAATGCAACATTCCCCGCTGGGAGGGGGGTAAAGGCAAATCGACGCTGGAGGAGGTCCCTTTTTCTTGCATATGATGTTGATAACCAAGTTAAGAAGTTTCGCCTTTCGCCCAAAAGGTAGGTACGTAGCTGGTTGGCAAGGTCTCGTGCGCAAAATTGTAGAGCCGAAACTTGTACTATTACCAACTTGCTCATTAAATTATACGTACGCATGTTATGAAGTTGGCCAAAAGTAATAATTATTGCGTATGTGTTTAACAGCGGAAAGTAAGTGAATTTGCGCGGGCGCAGAGTGCCTTGAAGGCGTTGTCAAATCTTATAACATTTAATTTTCGCTCAAGTGAGTGGTGGAAAAAACAATGCTATCAAAATAAGTAACGAAAATAACTTCTGACACGCACGCAAACACTGCGCGAAAAGGGGTTCTCGATTTCAAGCGCTGCCTGCTCGCGAAAACAAGCTGGTTTACAATTGCGTGGGACGGATTTTAAATCAATCGTTTTATGGTTCGCACACGCTCGTCGATGTGCGGCGGCGCGGCGAGTGAGACTGATGTTTCAACTTTGCGTTTTTGGGGCGGCGCGCGTGTTCGGTGTGCGAATCCGGGGGCGACCGGCGTTGCATTTCGAATATTACATTTTCGCTCAGCGATGGCGAGAGACATTGAAAATATGTATGAGCTTTATGCTCTTCGAGTGGTGTGGTCTGTTTTATAGGTTTCGCAGTTTTGCGCAGAGAGCGTGGAAACAAATCGAATTCGACTCGGGGGGCGGCCTTTGCCCCTAAAACTCGACAGCAGTGTTGCTTATGGATTATAAGCCGGATGTATTATTACTTCGATGACGTGAAAAACATGCAACCATTTTGATGGGAAACCACGCAAACCACGGAAAGTGTTAACATGCTAATAAATTAATCATAATTAACATGACACACTGCGTTAATTGTTTGTGGATGGATTTTATGGAGTATAATGGAGGGCAATTTAACTCCTAAGAAAAGTGAACGAACGTATTGCTGGCAACTGGCAAGTTAAACGTTAGCATTCTCCTTTATACATATAGAAGTAACTAGCCATCAACCACCGGCGCGCTACCAGCACCACCGCCATCATCATCGAGGTGCACAATCCTACCCAAAATACCCAGCGCACCCCCGCGAGCAAACACGGGCCCGTTTATATTTATAAGAAGTGCCGCGCCCATTATTCTCTATTTAATCTAGAGCGAAGGGACGAAAGTTCTCTTCTCTCCGGCGGCGGTGGTGGTGGCGGGATGGGTGTTTTGTTGTTCTTCGCCCAGCAAGCAGTGCGCTCGCGCGGTGTGTCCATCCCGTTGTTCATCTCCCATTCTCTTCACAGTCGCCGTCGCCGCGACGCTTCCTTCCTGAATCTACCCCAATGCTCTGCCTGCGCTCTTCCCAAATGTATTTTTACGTCTTGCATATAACAGCAGAAAAGGGGCATTGTTGTCGCCAAAGCGTAAATATAGTATTGTATTATAATACAATTTGAAGACGTTATTTTTAGTCGACGCGCCGCTGCCATGGCTGGTGGTGCAAGTGTTTATTATTATTGTTGTTGTTGTTCGCCGCGCGGGCATTATAAGCCTAGCTCTCATTCACTGCAAAAGTGTGAAATCGCAAACAATGCGCGGCGCACAAAAGAAACGAAAATGCGATGGGAAGGGTTGCGAAAACAGTTTTCTTTAAAAAACTGTGCGCTTTAATTAAAATCTATTTTGCATGACCGATTGTGGCAAATTACCTCCCAAAACGTACGCACACACTCACCCACCCACCCACGCACAATGGGAATGAAATTCGCGAATTGTTGCGATGATGGTGGTAGTAGTGGACGCGCGCGCGCGCGCATAAAACGCGAATGTGCATTTAACGGGCGACATAATTTGTTTATAGCCGCAGTCGTTAATGTTTATCTGTAATCGTCATGCATGCGCTGCTCTCCAGCTCTCTAGCCCTTCCCCGAATATTGACTGCCGCTGGGCTGGCTGGCGCCACGCCAAATTTTTGCGTGGCCGCACGCCGAATGCATTCACCGAAAGCGGCGTCGGCGTCGGTTGGCTGCTTGTAATCGAAAACTTAGTTATGAATATGCGAGGATATGTGCAAGCGCCCTATTCTCCCCGGATGCGGAGTAGACAGCGAATAACGAATATCCGTTAATTTTCTTACAAATTTATTCCGTAATTATTTTAGAAAGGCGGCCTTATGATTATTTAATAACTCATCCACTTTCGTCTCGGATTGAAGTGCGCGGAAAGCGAAATATGATATGGACGGTATTGTGTGTACAATGGGTTGTAAGCCATTTTGTTCTTATCCGAAAGTGGTTTCTACGTTTTGTCTTTCCAAGCTGCACACACACATGGAGGTAATATAAATGATGAAGAAACAAACAGAGTGAGCTGAGAGAGGCATCAAGGCATCAAACCAGCATCGCGCGCCGCAGTCATCAAGGGCGAGGACTAAATAATACACATTATCGTCGATTCGTGCCGTTGCGTTGTGGCTCCTTTGTGACTTTGCCCACCAGCGCCAGTGGCTTTCAATTGCGATGCGTGTGGGTGGGTATGTCACTTGCGTGATGCGACATGGCGAGCAGCAAACAGCAAGGTGAGCGAGTAGATTGAGAGTGCTAATACGTATGAAGTATAGACACACTCTTCTCTTATTACATCTATTGAGGGAAAACCATTAAGGGCGGGAGCACTTTTTCACGTGGATGTGTTTGTTTGCTTGTTTGATGTGGTCGGCTAATAACAACATTGCTCCCTACTCAATTACAACAGACTCAATTGCGAGAGTTCTAAAAAGTTTTTATCTTGTATTGTGGTAAATTAAAGATAATCAATGACTGTTTATTGTTTCGGATTAGTTCTTGTAATGACCGAGTACGAGTATGTGTCAAGCGATCAACGTGAAGTTCCTCTCGTAAACGATTTACACGTGTTGCGAGCAGTGAGACGATTTTAATGGCGCAAAAGTTTCGTTTTATGCGCGCGCCGCGAATCTCATTGCCGGCAACGCAGCAGCACAATACGTTATTATGAAATTCACACGCTGTAAAATCTTTATTGCTCTCCGTCGCGGCGCCGAGGTGCGATGAGCAGATACACCTGTAATCCTATTCAATAAGTCAATTTCAGACTTCATCATGTGCCAATAAAACGCTACACAATGTTGACAGGTTTATAAAATTATCCAAAATAATTTTGATATTTTCCATTGTTGTAATCAATTAAAATTATTATGAGCAATGGTATGTAGGTATATAATAATAATATAAAAATTTTGCGACCCCGCTATGGTGCAATATCCGGGCGTAAATTTCGTCAAATTTTAGCGATAAACGAAAAAGTAAGTTACTGTTATGGCGCGCTTGTACGCCGCACGCGTGTAACTACTATGTTGCAAAGAATTCCAAGCAATTCCGCTCTCTTTGCGGCACACGGATTTTATCTGCACATAAGCATATATAATCCTAAAACTAAACAGCTTTAAAGCTATGGTCATACTTTCGCTATGATTTTATCCAAGCAATGGTTTTCTTCCTCTGACCAAAAAATATATTAAATTATCAGTGAGCATTGTGATAACACAATAAAAGTTTACCCCAATATTCGCGTGATTGAAGTCGATAAAAAATCTACTCATGCAATGTGTGTATTTTCATTTTCCTCTTGTGAATCAAGATTTTGCGCTCACCCGATAGTTGCGCGTTTTTTACGTGTACTGAATGAGCGCACAGCCGCGGCGTATATCTGGCTTATTGGAGTAGAAGTTAGTGTAGATATCAAAAGCGCATTAAGTTTCGCGGCAACAACTCATGCAAAAATTCCCCCGCCAAGCGCGAACGTTGTGCGCGAAACTTTTCTAAGTGTATACACGAGCGATTGCCGAGCTGCCGCCCTGCTTTGTATTGAAAAGCCTCACGTTAAGAGTATATACACATTGTGCACACGTACATAGTTATCTTCACTTGACGCGAAAATATAAAAACCATTCCGTCCACAGTCTAGCAGTCTAACAACCCTCTCAAATCTTTATCCATGCAATATGAATGATGTAAATAGGTAATAACATCAGCATTCGTTCAAGTTTATTAATTCCCCAAATATGTGAAATGCAAAATTTGTTTAACAAAGGCGCAGCGTGCCGCTAGATGATGTCTATAAATTTTTGATATCGCCGCGCGTATAATTTATATTCGGTCGTAAGCGGGCGCGAGCGCGGCAGAGAGTGCCAGCCGTGGGCTAGTTAAAACTAAATGAAGCATAGATATTTTATACCAGTAAGTTATTTTTAATGACGTCCCTCGCTGCATGTATGTGTGTATGTGGTGCAGTTTGCATGATATAGTAAGCTAACTACCATTCCACGGAATTGAATAGAATTATGAATCGAATATATTATAGCAACCAACCCCATCCCCAAGAGTTTCATTTGCTGCGCGCCACCGCAAAACCCATTACACTACAACTTCTCTTGTTTTCCATCTTTAAACATCTCTTCTTCTTCTTCTTCTTCTTCGCCGACCATCCACCACAGAACATTCGTATCACCCGCACGCAATGATGATGAATTTGTGCATAAATTTGGTACGAAATTTAATTAACATAACGAATGCGATTCAATCAAGTCGCGGCTTTTACTTGTAAGACATTGTCCTTACTTATTACAATCAACTCACACAAGGTGAAAAAATATTCGGGTAGGACGAACGGTAGGATGTTTGCCTAATTAGAAGCGAGCGCGCGTCGAAAGGTAAACGACTATTAATCACTTTTGCGCGTGGAGCCTGGGTGTATTTATAGCATGTTGTTCCTTTCGGGGCGGCGAGCGCCACGCAGTCCTTTGCTACAAATTTAATTAATTTAATATTTACGAAAGTTTCGATGTAATTGCGTACGCTATGACGCCGGCCGCAACGAACTTTTGTCTGATACCACAAATTGGCTACTTAAATATTCTAATTGATTGCAAATTTGCAAGATACTAACACGCGCCGCCGATAAATGAATTCTAAACAAATTTCGCCCAACATCAAGATTGAAATTGAAACATCGATCTGTAATTTACACTCGCATTATAAGTACGTAAGTACGTATATTGCAATACGCACTGAAATCTATTCACGTATCAATGATTATAGTACGCATTTTGAAATTCATTACACTGCATTCATTGTCAACTGCCACAGTGAGAGTATTAATGTAGAAGGGACATATTCGAAGTAATAATTATATTTACTGGGCGTTGAACATGATGATGGGCGCGCATTGCTCGTTAGGTAATGTTGAAACAGGAGAACAATATGTAAAATAGTTTAACTGTTTATGGATGTGTGTGTTGTGTTTGCGCACCAGCTTATATGCACCCAGAATGCAATATATGCGTTTGTGGTGGAAGCAAACATTGCGCACGACGTGCATCATCTATCGCGTAGGCAATGTTGATGCTATTCGACATTTGCCATAGGATGCCGGGGCCACGGCCAACAATTCAATTCAATAATCAGCGCTAGCGTCCGTTTGCGATCAAATTCTATTGGCGCCCACACGGTTGATGATGATGAATTTACTAAATTTATCGATATTATAATATAGGCGCTTGCTTCAGGTGCCAGTTACAGGCGAAAACTTGCCCGTAATTAATTGTGGGTTGTCGAAAACGCTGTTATGCACATAAATAATTGAAATTTAATAAAATTAATAAACAAATCCCATTGAGAGGGTGTTTCTCTGGAGCCTAGGTCGTTAGCTCGCTTTTCATATTCAGTGGGCGGCGGCGCGTCAGACTGTTTACACACCCCCGCATCGCTGCACCGTTTTCCCATTGTTACTTTCGCGCGGCGCTGGACTAATTTGAAATGGTAATGACGAGACGGACGACGCTTTTGCGCTGGGCGCACGGCTACACTTTGGTTGGGTGTTCAAGCACAACGAACGCACAACGGCACGAGGCATGGACATGCATGCATGCACACGTGGAATATAAAAGGACAATCTTTTTCGCGCTCGCCGCATATGCTCCCAGCTTCCCGGCGCTTGGGCGAATGCAAAAATGGTGCATAATGCAAATGCAGAAATTGTGCAATGCAATGGTAAATAACGTCGCATTCATTCGCCGCATAAGTACTACACCACCGCAACAACAACTATTACCAGCGGTGGACAAACAACAAACAGTCCCTCAGCACCCACAACCGCCCCCCAACGCTGTTACAATGCGCATTGTGTGCTGCGCGCGTGTTTCGAGCGAAATCGCAAATGCAAACGGAGCAATTCTCAATACGCCACGTCGCCGCGATATTTATAAAATTTAAACCAATGGTATCCCCTTGAGCACGCGTCCAATATCAAAAACAAAATAACCTCACCGGTCAAAAAAAAAAAAGGAACTGGTATAAAAAAGAGGAAATGCAGATATATCATTTATGAAAATATAAATAAACCAACATAAAAAAGCGCCAGCGAAATGAGTGATGCGCAAAGCATCGCAACTCGAGCATTTTACCGCGCTTTGATGATGATGATGATGATGATGATGATGTTGATGGTGATGAGGAGAAATGATGGTCGGCCACTATCAACCCGGGCGCTGAAAGGCACCATCCTAATAAGGCTTTTGATCAGCTTTTAAACATTTCACTTTGTGCAAATATGCCGCGCACGCATTCAGACGCGTAATTTCGCTCATATTTCCACGATTTGCGCGTGCGAATATCCACCGCACATTCAGTTAGCGAAACACTCTAAATGCTTCCGGACGGCAAAAAATTGCAAACTAATCCAATTGATTAAACTAAATGCAAATGTTAACTAGCCAACACCGGCAAGTGAGTGTAAATCTTTTGGGGTTTAAGCAACGGCGACAACGTCGCAAGATTTTGCAGAATAATAAATAACAGTTATAATTCATGCGCAAGGATTTCCCTTCCAGGCAGGCACCCCCCCGGAACTGGTCACTTTATTAAACTTACAACTCTGGTGCGGCCAACCAAGAGGGGTGCGGCGGGGGTGGGAGAAATATGCATGCGAAGCGCGGGCGGTTCGCAGACCGCACAACTCGACACAAAACGGCATAATTACATCGACTGATGGACGGCGGCTGAGCAGCGCTTTGCTCCCGAGGAATGAGCGAAATCTTGCCGCCGCCGCCGACGACGACGACGACGACGACTACGACGCTCTTTATTGAATCAGTACCCTCCCGAACGAACGCAGTATGCGCAGTGGACTATCACCAGTAAGGGTGGCTGGGCAACCGGACGTCGACGTCGTCTCAACGGGCTGCTAGTTTGTAGTGGCCACCACACATTCACTACCACCGCGCGCAAGCAATGAAAGCAAAATGGTAAGACCACAGCGCGGCCGCTGGTCCCAAAACAATTTTATTATTGTGTTAATAATTCCCTTAACGTGCGCCATGCTCTCACCCTCTTATGGCTTAGATAATTTAATAGCGGCCAGTAATCCGCGGTGGGCCATTTCGCCCTGTGATGTGGTCATCCAAAAGCGGTTCATTTGCAGTGATTGATGTTAAAAAGAACTCTTATTTCAGAGTTAGATGTAAATTGTCCCATCCAATCTATCACCAACTTATGCACTAATTCAGTACTCGGTTATGACTATTATCACTCCTCCTTGTAAGACGTGAAGGGGATTAATATTCCACTTGCATATCGCGCCAAAAACAAGCCCCGAAGAGAATCAACTACAATTCCACTTAAATATGATAGAAGTTTGACATCATTTCCGGCGTGGGGTAAAAAACCTAATCGGCCACGAGACTACCGGGGCGGGTTTGCGTCGCACAACTTATAATATATACGCAGATATAAAGTAATATAGTTGGCGGCGAAAAAGTGTAGCGCGCAAATTGTGCGCGCGCTCGCGAATTCATTGCCTCACTTACAGAATTCCGGCATTCCGGTGCGCCGGGTACCCGTCCGCCCTCCGTCCTCATATAATTTAAAGTCAAGTAAGCAAAAGACTTGTTAGAAATGGGTAGGCGGAGGACGAACGGCGAACGCACCACTCTCTTCCTGATTCTTCGGGGCTTCGTTCACTTCGTTCGGCATAATGCTGCTATTGCTGCCCTTCTTCGGCATCGAGTTTGCCACGGGGCGAGCGAGCAAGCAAGCACTCGGGGCGGGTAATACTTCTTCATATTACGACTGCGCGCCCCGCTCCCCAAATACATACCGTACATAAAGTTCGTTCGAGCCGAGGCGCCGGCGCCGGCAACGGCGTGAGAGGCACACCGAAACTGATAAAGTATTTAATTAAAACTTATCGTTCTGATAAAACATCTCAGCAATGTCGAATATTTAATAATCGAATGGGTCATATATTAAATAAATTATTAAACTGGGTGCGAGTGGCTTTTGGGAGAACATCCCGGAAACGGCGCGTGCGCAGCCAAACTTTTGTAATTAATTTATAGTTGTAGAAAACGTACATACCACGCACGTGCTGTATGTGCATAAGAGGGGTAATGAACGTGTTTTTGGCGCTGAAAGTGCTTAATAGATTATCTAAATCAAATTTAAATTAATTATTGCTGCAGTTGAAGCTATTTCATTTTTTTCTGGCCAATTTATACAAGAAAACAACAAAACTATTATATGTTAGGGTAGTAAAACTAATGATAAGTGTATTGGTAAATTTTAGAGTTAAATATCTTGAAAATTGAACGACTAATTCAAATTTTAAGTAATTAAAAAGGAATAGAGGGCAGCACCAATCAAGCACTCTTCCATGGTTTCGCTCTCAGCTCCGAGCTAGCTGAGTAACATGCCCAAGATGTAAACAATACGTATTGCGATCAAAACAAACCGATTTCTAATACGAAATTTTCGATATTTATGCGTTTAACAATTCGGTGCGCTGCGTAGTATTAATTACATGTTATAATCAGTGGATTTCGATGTAAATGTTCAACATTGTGACATTACGCGTTCCAATAATTTAAAATGCATCGCGTTAGTGTACGACAAGCGCACGCGCGCATTCACTAATAATGCCGAGCGCGCGCACGCGGTAATGTAATTTGATTTATTCGCACCGCAAACTCGACGAACACACCGTTTCACCGCGCGCAGCCGGCGCGCGCTGAGCTCCCTGGTAGTTGTTCATATCAGTATCGAGCTATATAAAGAGCAACAAATAACAATACTCGACAGGCCCCCGGCAGCCGTTCGTTGGTTGGTTGCTGCCCGGCTTCATCCATCCACACTGCTGGTGCTCTCTTAACGATTCGAACAATTAACCGAAATTCGTTTATGCTCCTCGCTGTAGCTGTGAGTGTATGTGTGTCGTTAAAACGAAAAACTACATTAAATTACCCGTCGCACAACTCATATATTATTCCAGCAGCGTTTTGATTTTCAATGCACCGTGCATAAATCACAATTGCGCCCGGCGGCGAACCCACCGAGTATGCATTTTTAATCAATTTAATTAACTCATGCCCGTGCAGTATGCAGTACAATGGCCGCGATAATTATCGTCCTAAATAGCGCAAAACTGACGCTAGTTTTAAGTGACAACCAATAAATTCAATCCGCGTCTTTTTGCGGAGGAATACAACCCCCAACCCCCTCTTTAAGTCTCTCGCTCTTCATTCGTGGTGCGCCCCACTCGATTGCAATTATAATTTTAATGGCTCTCTTCTCTTCTCTCCTCTCTCAGCCACTTGAATGTTTTGTTACGTTCTTCGTCCTGTGGCGCTTGCCTGATTCGATGCCACTACTCCCGAAGGATGCAGCAAGCAGCACGACGCGGCGATATAATTTATGGCAGCAGCAGCAGCAGCAGCAGCAGCTCCCTCCCAATGTGTGGGTGGATGTGTTTCTTGTGTGGTGGCACAGCGCGGCTCTCGGCTCTCTCTTTTCGGAAAAAGCGGATATGGTGGCGATGTATATAAGTATGGCGCATCATATAATGATTAACGACTGATTTTTTTATTCGGGCGCGCGCAGCACTTCAATGCCGCGAACGAACGGACGCTTCCTCCCCCGTGTCATATAATATACACTTTCATGTGCTCTGGGGCTGGGTGGGGTGGATTGTGTGTGTGTACCCACTTATTTCGGTGGGACCAACAAAAAGCGCGCGCGGGGAGGGACGGACGGCCAGTGTATATTTTGGCAATTTGCGCGCGAGCGGGCGTCCGAAAACGAGTGATTAATTAGAATGCGCATGCATACGCCACCCCATCGCTGCCAGCGATGATGGTTGGTCATAGCTGGAAAATGGGAAATCAGATTGAATACACGCGAGAATGTTTAATAAACAATCTCATCGTCCTGCCGTCAGGATGAATGCGTGGGTTGGCTCCCCCCCCGTCCGCTTAGATTTGATTGAAAATATTTATAATGGCTTTCCATTTTTCGATGCGCGTGCCGTTCTTAACAAAAGCAATTTCGATTAGTATCGCGTCGGCCCGAGCTTCCAACACGTGAAATCGATGAATAACAAATAATTTTTGCACACGTGTGTGACTTGAAAAACCACTAGTTTTTTTGGTGTTCAATAAACGCATTGGATATCTGCTGCATTAAAATGCGATATAGCACTTGGTGTGCATTTTATTTCGAACCCCATTGAATATAACTCAAAACCTATGCAGCATAGAATCGTGTGTGTATGCTTGGAAAATTGAGATACTA